>VWZY01002779.1:154189-177917 GCA_013399075.1 Chloroceryle aenea | reverse complement strand
AGTGTGAAGTCTGATGAATGTTTAAACAGAACATTTTTTATGGATCAGCTAAATCTTTTCTGCTTTTTAATTAAAAGTAAAGAAAATGGAACTTAATTATCCTGTAAAGATTAGCTTGTGGGCATCTTCCTGTAAATTACTTCTAATTGAAAGCAAATTGTCAAGTGACATTCAAAGTACTGTCCTTTAAAACACAGCTGTTCTATTGCTGATTTCAGTACATTACAGTGCTTTCTTGTTACAGTAAGGCATATTTGAATATTTTAACATTTTGACTGGGTTTGTATGGATTTCCATTTAGTATACCTTAATCACATTCCCTCCTGCAAAAATCCAGAGAAATATTACCTACCTTATTGTACCAAACATCCTAAAGTAATTTGTCTTTGCTTTTCATTTCGAGGCTTATCGATTAACCACTGATAATCACATGGCCTGGGTAACCAACCAGTTCTGGCTGATAGGCTGCTACCTACCCAGCTAGCTAGATCATTCTTACTGCTGGGAGCCAGTTTACTGGCAAAAGCATTTTAAATATTTGATGCAATTTCAAGTAGTTTCAACTACAAACTGACAGTTTACATTCTATTTCTTTTAGTTATTTATAAATTCCTGTGACAATATTTGATATACTTTCATAGTAGATCATTAATACTCAGAGAGTAAGATAAAACTATGGAACGTGAGTATGTTTATCAAATCTGTTCAATTGTTTTGATAAACCACTTAACTACAACTTATCATTCTACTTGAAACTGCAATCTCAACCCCAAAACCTGTTACTGTCTTTCATTAAATTTTTCTTGTGATGGGAAGATTTCATTTGGATGGATTAGATTTCAGCCTTCTCCTTGCACATGTGCACATCTACTCCCAAAGAAAAGCAATTTTATCCCACAACCACAAAGAATGCAAGAAAAATAAATGACAGGTGAATTTCATAGTTCTACAAACATCACTACAATATTTGGCATTTCTAGTGTGATCCTCCCACTTTTACAAGCTTTAATGTCCTCAGGAGTCTGATTTTACACAATCAAAATAAGATACTTATAACTCTTACATGAAAAGTATAATGTTTTTACTGCAGTAGGAATGAAAAGCATGCCTACAGCTGACCAGAAGTGGCTTCAGAAGGGAGTTTGGACACATCTGTTTAAAACGGCAAGCACTATTTGAATATTAGAGCTGTGACAGGTGCCCAGTTGCACAGTTGGCCAGCACAAGGCTGAGGGTGAGCTTGAACTCCCCAGATGTAGAGGTGGGTGAGCTGGAAGGAACTGCTCAGGGTATCATTCGGTTTTTTTGTCAGAAACAGCTGCACATGAAGCTCAGTCTTTCTTTAAGGAAATGGTGTCATCACTGGAAATCACACTCAAAACATTTCCCCTCCTCTTTTTATCTCCAGAACGATGATGCCTCAAAGGGTTAATATTTGCCACACTAGAAAGGTATTTACAAACATGCAAAGTCATCACTGGATTTGGGAAAAAAGTACACATTTCTCTTAATTTAGAATAAAGTTGTAAATATCAATCTAAAATAAAAACAAGGAAAAAAATAAAAGCACAATTGTAATATGATCTTAATTTTTTGAATTCACTGTCTTTGGATTTCTACCAGGCTCGTCATGTATCTGAACAACCTAGTAAAAATAAAAAGTAAAAAATACGCAGTCTAAGTTTTAGTGTATTTTGGTTTCCACTCCTCTAATTTAATGTTATTTTTTTCTGCCACAGTAGGCAGGTATCATATAGAAAGAAAATCATCTTGCATTACATCCTCCATGCAATGACATACACGGTTATTTATTGTGGAAGTAAAATTAGAAAGAGTCTACTATACTCTGCATAAAGCACACTTATGTTCCTAAGACATAAAGAACATCCAGTATATTCCTAAAAGCAGTGGGTTTCAATCTCGCCTGCAGATTGTACTAGAGGAACATCCTACGTGATCAGCAGCTGGTGTCAGCCATAAGAACACAGCTGCTGTCCTCACAAGTACGCGCTTTAAGTACTGCAGTAGTCACCCAGTGCAAGATGAAAACCATCAAGTACCTCTTCTTCAAAGTTAAATTTCAAAATCTTAGACAGAAAAATACACTAGTAGTGGTTCTTCCATGTTCTCTACGAATATTGGAAATTAAACCCAACAGAAATGTATGCACCACACCCAGTGCAGTGTACTGAAAGTGGAGACACGGGAAAGCAGAAGCTGAACTTTGTGACTATAACAATCTTCTCTTTTGTGTTTTAAATTATAACTGTCTGGTTGGATTCTGCAGAACTGTTTTTCATAATCCTTTGGCAAGACAACTAGGCACTGCTTGTGTTCTGACATCTATCACAAAAAGAAGACAGGAGACTGATAATACACATTAAAGGGAGAGAGGTCCTCAAAAGTTTAATGGAAAGGCCCTCTAGGACCTAAAGGGAAATACCCTTTCTTAAGAGATGCTAAAACAAAAAGTAAGAAGAACAAAACAAAACAAACCACAAAACCCAAGCAAAATACACAAAGAACTCTATATAAGACCAACAGGCCCATCACTAAACCACAGCTAATCTTGGCCAATAAAGATTTTTAGGAATTAAAAAAAAAAAATCAAATAAAAAATCTGACAATTAATTCAAACCTGGGGGAGCAGCGGAGGCTTCAGAAGGTGCCCAAAATATCTTCTGCCAATGGTGAGAACTAGCACATCAAACTTACATATAAATGGTGCCTGAATAGCTGAGTATGTCCTGGAAATCCTTGAGGAGGTTTCTTAAAAAAATGCAATTAACATAGGATTCAAATTTCATTTCTTTGTGATAAACCAGACACATTTTACCATCACTATTTAAACTTTTTCTAAGGGGCACCACCTCACTTTTCCTTCGTGGAAAAATTAAAATGCAAAATTTCAAGTACTTTAAACAGAATTCAAAATTTAGACTGTAGACTCATGTGACAATTTGTCTATAAGCAAAACTATCCACTAAGGAAAATGAGTTTACCCTTTTTTTGCTGTTACATACAGGGCCAACAGTAAATCAATCCCTCTGCACAGACAAATACACATACTGGTTTCAGGAATCACAGAATGGTAGGGGTTGGAAGGGACCTTTGGAGATCATCGAGTCCAGCCCCAGAGCAAGATCACCCAGGGCAGGCCATACAGGAATATATCCAGGCAGGTTTTGAGTCTCTAGAGAAGGAACCCTTACTCCGTGCAAGAGTAAGGAACAGGTAAATCCCACAGATCTACCACACCTAGTATTGTGACCCTTCTTCTCAATGACAATTAGAAATTTATGGTTATTCCTTCCTTTTTCACAGGGGATTCTTTAGTATGGATATAAATCCATATATAAAATTACGGATATTCTAAGACCATCATTGCAGCTGTTATCACTCTTACACATTACCTGAATTACAATGCTATTTTAGGAATATTAACAGACTTACAAAATCAAGAGTATTTTTTTATTTTCAGTAAATGGAACTGGGGTTCTTTACACCATTACACTATTTACACATTACACAGAGCTATGTGACTTACTGTGGAAGAGAGGACTATCACTAGACATGAATGGGTGGCCACCAGCTTGAACATACCATAGACCCCATAAGCCAAGCTCCAAGCTTTGTCTCATGAGGTACAACAGACTTTGCCATACAGTTCCTCTATCCGCTGATCCCATTTCAGCCAGAGAAATGATTGAGGCCTTTGATCTCCACAGGGAGTAGCAGATTTTAAAAAGGCAGATTTTAAACATTCTCCACAGTTCCTCCTATCCAGACATCAAAACCACAGAAATCACAGCAGATACAACATAGAGCTTCCAAAACATGAAGCAGGGCATTTTTCAGTAAAATCTACAAGTGTTGTAGTTTTCATAAAGAAGATGTAGGGACTAAACCCGAGAACTTTCCTATTTAGATTGGGTCTTCCAGACAAGTATTTTTGGTATATTAATCCTGCATTAAGACAGTAGCATAGCACTAAGAAATGTGCAAGCCTTAAATGACTCTTTTCATTAAATCCAGAACACATACAAAAATGCACTGATAAACAATTTCATATAGAATTGTGCTTCTGAAAGAAAATGAAGCCTACAAATTAGGGTATGTCTACTGCAATGTGGTATCTCCCATGTAATTAGGATATCAGTGTTAATAAAATTATTCAAGATTCTATAGTAGTGTAATGAGAAAGAGGGAAAAAAATTCTCCAAAAATCAATCTCAAAATTCAGTAAAAAATTTCCTCAGTTTCTTCAGAGTAGCCCATCCAGAATCCTCCCAATATTTATGGTTTTCCATGTAGGCACATACACACACAGACTGTTCCTGACACATCTAATTTCTAGATTTGAAAAATGGGAATAGAATTCCTGATAAACAAGGATGAACACTTACTCTTATCCTAATGGAGCTAGTGAGAAGATGCTTCCCTTTGTGGCTTCATGCAAATTACAACTTGAATATTTGAGCAAAATTTCTATGTTAATTAGCATTATTCAATAAATTATATTTCTACATATGGAATCATCTGTAAACACTTTTTTAAGCTGAAATATCTGGCTTTTGTTGCTTGTTGTTTGTTTTTTTTAACATTAAATGGATGTACATCTAAGACATATACAGGTAACATTTCTCATCTGACTTCTATTCATGAGGTGGACTCAGATAAAAAGATTTCTTTTTATAGATACTTTTTTTTAGATTTACTTCTATATCAAAATTGAAAGGAAGTTGTGTCACATGATAGCACCTGTGGTATTTAATTACAGGCTGCATCTTGATATTTACATCATTATTAGGTGCCCAACACAATATAAGAACAGAGCATGAACTACTGACTTCTTTGGCAAGTTATCTTTGCTACAGAAGAGAACAACTGCCCTCAAGAAAGATCTTCAGAGAATAAAACTGCATATCAAGTAAATATATCTACATTTTTTTTTTTTAATTTCACATATGTTTTGGGTTTGTTTTTTTAACATGACCCGCAATATCAGGATTGTTTCTGTAAGGAGTTAGCATAATGAATTTTAAAATAGCAGTAAATGGAAATTTCAACTGGATAGGTAGAGCTAATCTGGCATTCAGATTACCCTTCACAAAGTGTTCCATTCTATGGAACTCTGCAACATGCCCTTACAGGAGATTTGTACCCAACAGTTCTTACAGGCACTTTCACATCCACTCATACATTGCAGAGATTTTTCCATACCGATCTTCCAAGGACAAAGGTGTAACAGGTTGCAGTATGGCAAACTAAACACTGAATCTCAGTCTTGAGGCTGAAACAGAACCAGGACTAGAATATCCTCCATATGGACTGTGGCACATGCTACTCTAACTTTCACAAATTGCAAAGAGAAAGTATTTGTTTTCAGTGTTCCTACATTGATCATATCGTATCTCTTAGCTACCAAGTAAAAAGTAACAATTTAGCAAGCTAAAATAGAAAATTGTGATCAATATTCTTCAATGTTGGTTTCCAAATACATACATGTAACACATGGGGAAATTAATGAGTATTTAAGCATATTAAAATGAAACAAAATGAATCAGTAAGAAAAAAATAATAATTTGGGTTACATCTGTTTCCTGTGCTACTAATAAATGCCAAAGGTTTGTTTTATCATGTTACCTTTATTATAGACCAGTGCCTACTTCATTAAAGAAAATGTTTATGCTATCAAGTTTAAACATGTTGCATGTGTTAAATTCTCTTAACATCAAGTACTGTTTGCTACACAAACCACTATTTAGGCAGCTATTCCTCTGATTTTTACACACACGGACAGGCTTCTTTAAGAAAATTCTTTCCAAAAGTCCAGGTTTTCACGATTCACCTCTCAGACTGGAGTATGACTGCCAGGCTGTGTGAAGAAACAGATGCACACAGCAGTCAAAGGAGCATGAGGGAACCTCCCCCCCTACACCCCATTGGAAAAAGGGTTTACATTCACAGATTAAATTTGTATGTGCTCCTCCTAGCAATGCAGAAATACTATTTGGTTAGTACAAGAAGTACAAGAATAGCAAGGATGTAAATCCCAGAAAAACTCTGTGTGCATGTATATATAAACACAATGTTACAGTTATAAAATATTTTTACCACATTATGCAAACATCATAAATTCTGAATTGTTAAGGACTGCATATGCCTGCCTCCCATCCCATTTCACCTTCTTCCAAAACTACATTCTTTTAGTAATTTGATCTGTAATATCAAGAAAGAACTTCCTTTTGGCAAAAATTTAGGCAAAAAGAATCATGATAAAAAAATCTTTATCCTCTTTGCTTTTACTTGATATGAATAATCTGGAAAAAAAAATATTGTTTTTGTAATTATTTCTATTTTTTTCTTCTTAAAGAAAGAACTTGCTGCATTTATCTAGGTTCTTATATAGTATCTGTCATATAACAATTTAAATATATTCCCAATATTTAAGCAGATAACAACTGCTATCACAAGCATTACATGCTGTTGTCCTGAGAAATCATGTAAAATAGCATGTAACTGACTTCTCAAAAGTCAGAGCCCTATTAAGCCTGCTCTCTGGTCAAGAGCACAGTGATTGACAGCTTAAGTAAGATATTTTTGTTATATAAGGACAGTCTTGAAAAACAAAAAAATATCACTGAGCAATTCCACAAACATTGAACAAACCCACATTAAAATACAATAACAGTCATCCTCCTATCTAAATTTGAATATACACAACAAAAAAGTTCAAAATTCATATCTGTACCTTAAAAGTGTGAAGCAAGTGCTTGTAGCAGAAGGATCACCTTTGGAAAGAATAAAAAATAAAAGGATAGCATGCATTCAACACCCCAGTATGTTGTTCTGGGTTCCAGATATTTTAAAAAACAAACACAACACTCACACAAACAACCAACCAACATCAACAACAAAAACCCCAACAAAAAAACCCCAACAAAAAACCACACGCACTTCAGAGTTCAACACTGATCTGACTGCTAGTCTGATTTTTGGGAGCCTGTTTGCAGATGCGGTAGAGTTATCAATCCGAACAGACACACAATCCGGGTCCAATGTCACTTCTCCTCATTATGTTAATAGTTAATACATGCAAATGAAAACACTCTAGCAATTTGATTTCTTTGAAGATAGTTTGCATATTGTCTTAGCCATAATGACTGTACACTTCTCTCAGCCTCGATTTATGCAAAGGTAGTTTAGTTCATTTTTATCAGCTCAAGTTCATTTTGGCTGCTACTGGAATGTATGTGTGTGTTTCTTTTTTACCTTTCACCTAATTACCATTCAGGTACCATAAGCAGATTTTTCATGCTATTGGTGTTTTTCTTAATTAAGAAACAAATGAATTCTCCCTAGAAAAAAAAAAAAAAAAAAAAAGATGGAACAAGAGAATAAGATGCCAGAGGCTGATGTTCTACTTCTTAATTGAAGCTGCTTCATTGTTAGGTGTCTGTTATGAGGGGGCAGAAGTGTTATAAGTTTATGGTGAATAGTGTAAAAATATAAGCATAAATAGTACTTTTAAAAGTACAAATGAATACAGAAATATTAGCTTTACCAGCTTACTTAACTACAATGCTGTCCCTTCCTTTAGGAGAGTAATTTCTTTAAGTATAAATTATTCCTCACATCTGGAAAGCCCAAGGTTCTAATCCCAGACAAGAGTGAATCCTTTCTCTTTCCTTTGTCTATTATCTGCACCCTGCTTATGTGTTTGTGTTGTTCAATTAAGGAGGTCCCTGAATTTACCAGCGACAGGAATTTTGTTTCTTTTCCCTCATCCTTTCAGCAAAATAACTCTCTTCCCACACCCCACACCACCCCAACTCCCTTTCTTCCCCATGCCCCTTACTAAAGTGTGCTTTTCTGCCTCCTTTAAGTGCTAGGTTTTCCCATGCAACCAAAGCATCACCAGCACTAGCACCTTTAAGAAATTCATGCCAGTATGCTAGTCAGGACAATATTCCCCCATTGTAATGTAACAAGAAATTTACAACTTCTTAAGAATTAAGGCCTCCTAGGAATATTACATTCTTCTTTTAGCAGCCCATATATTAAGTGTCACAGCCCATTAAACCACATGGCACATGCCATAGGAGTAAACTGGCGTTCAAACACAGAGGCAAAGAGATCATGTGGTCCTAGAGTTTGGCACTGTAACACCAGATCAAACATCAGCCTTAATCACAACAGCTTAAATGTAGAGACCACCACTGACGTCTTATTTGTACTGAATATATAATAATTGTGAAAAAACTTAAAAGCAAATGTAAGTCAAAGACTTCTGTGAAGTTAAGATTAAATCCTACCACTCCTTGTAGACACATAATCTCTGTTTCCATAGGAATTACAAGAATGGAAGAACTACAATATCGGTATCTCCCTGCACCCACAAGAAATTAACTCACTTTTCCATGCAGATACTTTTCCATTACATAAAAGGGGAATGCCAGGAAGGGGATAAAAACAAAAATATTTTTTAGTACCATATTAATCATAAAGCATTCTGAGATAATCCATATCATACTGAAGGGAAGTACTTGGAAAGATACAAATAGGTTTGTTCCCAACAGAAATTGATCTTCTATAGAAAATCTTTCTGTATTTTTCTGGGTTTATGCATGGCTTTGGACATGCAAAATGTCTTATTTATTTTCTGTTTAATCAATAGTATCATACAATGCATTTCATCAATATTAGTACTATACTGATGTACCTGCTTATGTAAAGTATGTGTCATAATGCAGTGATAGATGTATTTTGAAATGGAAACTATGGAAATGTGTGAGAAGGACTTTTTTCCTCCCACTTCCTTCCTTTGAACATTTGCTGGAGGTTGTTTTTTTTCCTCTCAGCCAGAGAAAGCTGGATCCAACGTGTAAAGCAATTTAACTGCATGCAGCTTCTATTTATAAGTCTTTGCTCTTTCAAAGAAAGATACTATAATTTCAGCACTTTTCTTAAAATATAAAAAGGTGTCAAACATCATGAAGAAATCAAAGATTCAACTTTATTCATTTTTCTATAGACTTATATATGCAATATCTTAAACTTAACTGCTCTTGTTTTACACCATTTTCAATGAGAAGAAAATCAAGCCCTGTGTCTGTAGTTTAGTTTCACATTGAGCTACAATCCACACTCATAAAAAAAAATCCAAAACCCACAAAAAAAAAAAAAAAACAAACCAAAACCATGTCTGCTGGTAGTCTCCATACAGTAAACAACAAACCTTAGCTCTTCATCCACTGGACTCCCTCTTTCTGCATCCCTGCTGCAGTCACAGCTTCATTTTTTCCTCTCAATCAGTCTCTGACCTCCTCACATGGTGTCCCTGCCAAATTCTTGGCATTGGAAGTGAGGGGGAAGAGGCCATACCATAAGCGTGTTGATAATGAGGAGATAGAAATAGAAAACCAGCTGGATTGTCCTAATAAAGTATGTCTGGGATTCAGAGACACAACAACTCCCTGTTCAGGTCACTGTTCAGCATTTTAACCCTTTGCATTCCAGCTTGACCTTTCACTGATCTCCATTAAATTATTAAATTAACATTTAATATGAAATTGTACTTGAAAAATCCACTTTGATTTCAATGAAACCTATGACCTCCTTCTGTCTAACTGTATTTTAATGATGTCATTTTCGCCTGAGACATGCAAGTCAGTCCTGAAAGATTTTTTAGTCATTGTTTTTCTCCTTTTCTGTTATCTTAAAAATGCCAATACCGTCATATTCGACCTTTGTTCTTTTGCTGAAGTATGTCTTGGCCAACTGATGCAATTTAAGAGCTTTCTAAATCTCTTATATGTAGCAAATTGTGGGGTTTTTTTCTCTTTGTATCGGTTATTAACTGGAAATAAAAGAAGTACAAAACAGGCCAATACAGAAAAAAAAGTAGCCACCCTTAATTTACTTGTATCAGCAACCACTTAGTGCTAGAAATCCCAATTTAAGCTGCTTTGATTCAATCTTTTCCAGTATCACACTCCATGTTGTTCCACACACAGCCCTCATATTCATTTAGAGGCGTGATAAGACCTTCATCTATAGTAACATGTAAAATTAAGAAGGGAGGAAAATAAACTTAGAGAGATTGTTTTTGCTTCTTAGTCACACTTCACATCTTTTTCAGAGCACTACCAAGCAAAAAGGGCACAAAACCAATGCCCTTAATTTCGTAAAGGGTTTCCAAACCACCTTTTGTTACTAAGCTTACTCGCTGTTGCTATTCATCTGCCAGTGACTGGTCACACAAACCAAAGGGAGAATGCCACACAGAACCCAACTATGTAGGACAGTCCTTGACTTCTTCAAAATCTGCCATTGATTCCAGTATGGCAGAACTTCATCAACTTGGCTGAAAATAATTAGTTAGTCACTGACAAATGAAGTTTTCTGAAGCTATGGATAGAAATTATGACTCCAAAGTGGTATTTCCCAGCTGTTATGAGACTACAGTACTATATCTGACGATATATTTTTTTGAAACAAAGCAAAACAAATCACACTTGGAAAATGGCTGAGATACCACGAATGTTTTGTAGGGGGATTGTTTTTTGCACTCCAGAAATGTTCTTCAAAAAATGAAAATAATAACGAACGCAGATTATAAAACCAGTTTAGCTCTTACCACTTACATTAATGAAGAGCTAAGAAAACACTGGTGGTTCAATGGTTAGAAAAGCATTTCCTCTAAGGCAATACATATAAATACCTAACAATAGCTCTATTTCCAGTCCCTCAGTTGCAACCAGCAGAACACTGAAATCCACTTTTTCTAGCTATTCCTATTCACTGGCAATTTTAAAAAGTGCTTTTGGAGGTCAAGTGGGATGACCACGAAACAGTCTTTTCCCAAATTTACCATTCCCAAATGTACACTATTTACCCAAGTGATAACTACTGACTTTTCCTATGTGCCTGATGTAACAAGAGTGTGTAAGTCTTAGCCTAATTACTCCATATAGTGAATCCAGGAAGGGCCATATGGCACTACTTTTACACAATTTCTGTTAACTCAGGAAACTATTAGCCTTTGGAGTCCCTTTAGCTGTGTAGGCAGGCCAGCTATATGTATTTGAGATCTATTTATTTCTTATTTATATTTATGAGAATGTTAATTACACAAACATAGCAATCTCTTCTTAAGCCTGGCTTTTCTTTATTAGAAAGATGTGACTAAGGCAATAGGTTCCATCTTCCTTCTTTATTATGAGGTAGTTCTACAACTTGCAAACTTTACTGTACAGATGAATAAGTCTAAAAGTACTCCAAAATATGTACTGCATAAGGTAGAAAAGGTCTCAAAGGCTCCGAGTTCTCTTCCAAGCTCTACCAGTACTCGCCTGATGAGTAATTTCCAGTCTCTGACTGAAAAGTTTTGCCAAAAACTGGGTAATGATTTTGATTGTTCTTCAAAGAGGAAAAATACAAAGGAGAAAACTATTCTTACTTACCAAATGATAAAGGAATGTAAGCAAAGCACACATAGCCCTCACACTAAAATGCAGCGGTCTGTCTACAAATTCCACCTAGAGGTTTCTCTCTATTAATAGCCAAGAAAACAAATAACCTGTAAGTCACTCTCCATTAATATAGGATACATGGCCTTACCATTGCTGCTTTGTAGTTCTCTTTTAACACCAGAAGCACTAAAGAGAAACGGAAAGACCGTACATGTATTATTAAGAAACTTCTAGTCTACAGAGTATGGAGCATCTTCCTATTACTCTGTCAAAACATAATTCCTATAGCAAGGTCACCGATGCTGTTTCTCAGAACTGAATCTCTTCCTCAGTAACTGTTCTACTCCACCAGAGATGAAGAAATTATCATCAGGTAAGTACCATCAGGCATAGGGGATGAACCACTCAGTCAAAATGTAAGAAAAACAAAAGCATGGCATAATAATCTAGAAATACATATTTGCTGTTCTGTGCAGTTTATCACATGCACAGCATCTTGCCATTTCATGAACTTGCAATTAGAATGAGCAGTGCATCATTAATGTGTAACATGAAATGTCATTCAAACATTAATTCCATGTACTTTACCACTAAAGTATTATTTCATATGAAATGCAGAACATTTAGCACAGACTCTCCAAAAGTTCCTTTTGCAAGATGCCTAATAACGAATTAAGCACAAAAATAGACATCAGAGGAGCCTACAACTTTTCTTTACACTTCACGTACAAATGCAGTCACAGAATTCAACTATTAAAACATGAATGTTAAATGTATTGACTATTAATAAATATGTCTTAAAATTTTTCACCATTTCCATACGTAGTACAAACAGTTGCTGTGCCCTTCCCTCCCAAAAGAAGAAAGAAAGAAAAAGAAAGTGAAAAAAAAATATTATGATGTCTTAAATTCCCTTGGTTTGGGTTATTTCTTTCTCTTTGTTCTCAATGAACTCACAGTGCTTCCTTCTTCATAATACTTCCCTCCTAGGAAGATATCAAACTCCCTCCAATTTTTTGAAGCTTTTCTCACATTTAACAACATTCAAGTTATCCTTCATAAAAACTGAAATATGATGTAAGAAAGCAAATATTCAATAAATATTCAACATCACACAGAAAATAAAAAATCTGATACATATGAAAGAGGAACTGGTTTTGGCACAGCACTTCAAAATTTCAAAATTTAGGATTACGACCCTAGGGGTGATAAATTGTCTATGACATAGAACCTATTTCCAAAAAAAGAAAGCGTATCACTAATAGCAGCTTAGTAAAACAGGCACAGAATACTCTTCAAGTTCAGAGGTTTCATTGCAGTTCCCCCTATTTATGATCTTGCTGTAAAGTAAAGTTTTAATGTGAAATGAAGTAGTTCTGCAATCTTTTGGAAGACAGAAAAGAAAATCTTTTAAGAGCTATGCTTGGCCATTTTAAAAGGCATTAAAGTGCAAGGTATATAAGGCATTTATATTTAACACACCTGGAAATTTCCAGTAAAAGGAAGATAACAGTGTAACTTAATGACAGAAATGGGCATGAAAGAATCTGGATGCTTCTCCTGATAGCATTAGTTAGGGCATATCTCTAACTGATTTCAGCACGAGCTGTAGGTCTTGAGAATCTCTTAACGTCAGGCATCAGTATCTAATGCAAAACTTAAAAAAAAAAACACAAAAAACCAAACACTAAACTAACTAAAAAATACACAAAAAAATAAATTTAAAAGATTGAAAAGTATGGACCATGGTAGGAAACCTAAACCTTAAGCGTTCACTTTTTCTGTTAGGTCAATGCAGGCAGTATTTTCAGAGTTCGCTTGTTTCAAGGGCTCTGTTTAAGATACAGCATACAAGAGTACTTGGAAATTCCAAAAACAGTTACTACATAGTTTCAAGCTACTTGTTTATGAATAAAAACTTTATCTGTAGCGTGGTTTTTTTGTTCAAAGTGTATTTTATACTTAATTGATGTTATACATCAAGTCACATGCCATAATTAATACTAATTCTCATACATACAGACATACACATATTTACCTAAGTATACATGTAATGGAGTCTTAAAAACCCCATAGTGTTAGTAACAGTTTGCAAGTTCCAGTCAGTAGGCAAAATAATTCTCTATGTGCAGACATAAAAAACTGTTTAATTTTGAGATTTTTTCCTAACATGATCTGTTAGAAAGATGGTTATTTAAATAATTTCTTGCAAATATGAAATGTCATCGAAGAATCACTTATCAGTTTAGTTTTCAGTTCACGAGAGATAATAATAGTGAAGCCTCTAAAAAGATGCCAAAAAATACCATCTGCATCTTGGTTCTTTTAGCAACAGAACATCTGTCCACTAAGAAATGGATAAAGACTAGCAAACTGATGCAAAGCATCAGAGAATGTTTTTCTTATAACAAATCAATATTTTTCAAATAGATGTGATTAGTCATCAGCAATGATTTTTTATGGTTTTTAACATTCCTGCAGACAAAATTTGTATCACTGCACAACACAGCACTTCAGCAAGTAGCATTCTGTAAGAATGCGGGGCTAGACTGACAGAAAAACGTACCAAGGTAAACATTAAAATAATGCCAAAACTGCAATTATTTTCCTGATGGCATCACAGGAATCTGTACTCTCAGCAGATTTTTCTGTGAATGCGAAGTGGGGTTTCAGTTTCAAAGACAGGTACATCAGTGCAAACTAGGTGTGATTCTTCTCTTATACTGGTACTGCACGGTGCAACGTGCACCACGCCATAAATGACTCTCATGACTTGAAACAATTTAAGCATAACAAGAGTAACACTCCAATTTATTTTTTCCCCCTTTTTAAATGGAAAGGCAATCCTTTCTAAAACAATGCCCACTGACAATCAATGCTGAAAAACAAATCTAGCAACAATTTGGTAACATACAAATTCCATGCCTGAATTTCACTTTCTTTCTTGACAGTGAAAACTTCTGAACCGACAGTCAAAGAACATCAAAATTAATGTCAGACTCATCAGACCAGTCATAACATCCCCAAAGCACACTTCCACTTAAATGAGATTTCCTAAGCTGCAGGACTAATCATAAAATTACACAGTCTAGCTCATCTAAGTAGCTGATTGTTACTCTCCATTTATAAGAATTGCTGATCTTGATTATTTTGGCTATAGGACTTTTTTTTTTCCCCTTTGTTTCACCAACCCTGCTTTTCCTCTTTATGTAATTAAATGTATCTCAGTTCTATACCCTCGAGGTGTAAAACTCCCAAACAGGCAACAAAGAAGGCTACTGTCCCATATTAGATGCAAGTATACCTTGAAGAAAAGTCTAATAAAGTCTTCTTTATTTTTAATTAAGTACAAAATTACAGCTTGAAAAACATCAGTACAAGATATTCAAAAAAGAACTACTTATTCTGTGATGCAACATGTTTGTCAAAGAATCACACCTGAAAATCTGACTCCTATCTGCAAATGATAGATGGGCTTTTACAGCTTATTTCAGATCACCCATGGTAATGCTGTGAGAGCTCAGCATAATAATACATGGAAACCCAAAAACCTCTAAAGTTAAAGGGATGCACCATGACATTAGTAAAAATGAAAGCTCTTAAAACTTGTCTTAAATCTGCATTCATAAATACTTCTTTAAGCCTTGAGTTGTGTTTTAAAACGTGCCTTTTACATACACCTCAAGAGGTTTACAAAACAGCCAGGATAAAACTGTGTATTTCTTGAATATGACCTTTTCTTTATTATTTCTTAGAATGAAACCAGTACTCAGAGATTAGACAAGTAAGAAAACAACCTTTCTTGAAGTATAACTAATCACTGTTCAAATGGCCACCAGTTCATCCACACTGATCACTTATTACTGGTAGCACTCCAGGTTATACTACAGGTTCTTTCATACTGCATTCCAGCTATACTATCAGCAATACAGCACCTTGCAGAATTCATCTTACTGATATTAAGCCAGCAGCATTAGCTGAGACCCAACTGTCCTTTGGAGATGTGACCCTTAAAACTCAGAGAAAAGCGATACATTATAAAGGATTTGGAGAGAGTATCAAACTGTCCAAAAATCTAAATTCAAATCCAAGCTGTCCAAATTCCAATTCTGCGGCAAGTTGTACACATTTTCATGGCTGCACTGAAGGACTTTTTCATTTAAAAGCTATAATGTCTTGGGTTTGATTTACACATTTTTCCCCTTTTCTGAATATTTACACAGAGAGTGTTAATTGTAAATGTGCTCTGGAAAAAAAAAAAAAACAAAAAAAACACAACCAGAAAACCCCTTAAACACTCAGCTTTTCATGGCATGGTCATGGATAAATAAACTCCGGTTCACAAAAATAGACTTCATATAAATTCACTGTAATGTATTAAAGTATACCTTGCTAATTGCTCCCATTATAGGGAAAAATACGTACTTCTGTGTATGAGGTACAATGCCCTATCCTGTACATAAAGGGTCATGGAGTAACAGGATCTCAGAAGCTGAAATTAATTTATGCACAATGTTTCATTACAGTCCTTCAATGTATACATAGCATTAAAAATACCTCATTGCAGCTGCAGTGACAAATTTACTGTGGAAACCATTTTTTTAAATTAGAATGTTTATAAATCATATAATGCTTTAAAGTACAATGTTTTAAGTAAATACAGAAATTAAATAGCAAAAAGTAGTTATTTCTGTAATTCACTCTTTGAACAGGTCACTCCCCGTTTTCATTCCCTTCTCTCACAATTTACAGCCTTATTTTTGTATTAATACTGATCAGATTACTTGGCCTTTCAGTGGACCATGAAAAGTTAAGTCTTGTAACTAAAGAAAACCATAATCCAGTACCTCACCTTGTAGGAGCCCAGCACTGCCTGACACTAGACAGAAACCGACCTTTTTGTCCTTCAGACTTGCCTACCAGGCCCCATCTTCTATCGCAAAAGCCAAATCATCTGATCCCAAACTAACTGTCAACTGCTTGTGATGGTGGGGAAGCCAGACATCAATCAATCAGTTTTTATCAGAGCCACTCTTCGTTTTTCTGTTGTGCTCATCTTATCATCTGACCCAGTTGTAGCCCTGACTTCAGAAGCTTAAGTAACTTGATGACAAAATATGCGTCTGTTTGTCCAAGATGCACATTGTTAAGGAGTGCACTTGGATTTTTAGCAACCAGCTAATTTTTTTTTTCCCAGATAAACTGTCAAATATTGAAGATTTTTCTCAGTTCTTAAGTTTCACTGAAATACCAGGATACATTTCTGGAACTACTATCAAGCCAGTTTGTTGTTTTGGTTTTGGTGGAGGTTTTTTAATATAAATATATGTGCATTTTCATTTTTTTAAAAAAAGGCCATTTCCTTAAAAACTGAAGTTATTTGCAAGTCAAAGGCTTCTCAAAGGTACTCCCTCCTATTCACATACACAGTGTCATTCCATCGTACGTCAACATTTTTCATATGAATGTGGATTAATACCACATTAAAATCAACTAAAACAACAGCACCTCTGTGGACATAGGGATTTTCACTTCTGCATCCTACAAACTAGGGCATTTTATCTACATCAGCTCTGAAATGGATGAAGTACAGTTAGCAGATACAATACTCAAATACCAATCTGATTGAAAGCTTTCAAAAATTATCTGTTAGTGCCTCCAAACATCTTTTCATAGACGTTTATTAACGGAAGACTGTCACATTAGAAGGTAGGTGGAAGTGGGGGCAGTGTTTTCTTAAAACACACTACTGCAACTTCAGTTTTGATAATTTTACCATTGTTTTGGTTGCTGTGTTAACAGCTGTGTCCTAATTTGATGCATCAGTTACAGATTGCTCATTTTCTTTGTGTAAAGCTGCCTAAAATGTATTATGAAAGTCCTTACTGTACTTCTTCAAAACTTTACAGAGAAGGGATCTTTATTACCATCTAATATGAAGCCTGAATTTAAAAGTGAAAAGTGAAGACAAAACCTAGAATATACGAGTAATTTCATGTAGACCTGACAATGCCTTTGCATTATTTTTTTTCCCATGGTATCTTATAAACATTAACCTTCACATCTGATAATAGGAATATAATCAAGTATCAAACAGCAGGGTTCTAATGACAATCCCAATTACAGGAGTAAAATACAGCACTTCCTTTGAGGCTTGTGCTGCAACTAGAAAAGTAAAAATACTGTCACCATCTACATATTTTTTTTTTCTCATCCTAAAATAACACATCCATGTATCACCAGAAAAAGTATTTTCAAGATTATTCCATTTCAGCAGAGAAAATATTTACAATAAACACATGAAAAGATTTCTCTCACCATATTCATGTCTATGATTTTTTTCTTATTTTACAGTGTAATTCATTCTGTTCTCATTAAAAATCACTTTTCAATAATAATTGCAAGTGTGTGTAAAAAGTAATTACATTTTTCTGTATCATTTTTGCCACAAAAATATGTAGACTTTTACTTCCCACACATAACATGCACAGGAACATGTGTGGCACAAGGGGCAAAACCCGAGCCATGGAATTCCTTTGAACATAAAGAAAACACTTCATTTAAATCTAGTCCCTATTCTGGTCTACAGTCTAGTTCTACATACACCAAACTGTTACATACCATTTGTGATTGTGTGTATTTTTAAGTTTCTATCCTATAAACAATTTGCAAATTCATTTTAAGTATTATCATCAACAAGACTGTTTCTGTGAATGAAGTTCAAGAGTGTGTTCCTTAAGTTTCTCATAGAATACTTACTTTTTTAGAAGGTTCTAAAAAAGGATTAGACAGACAGGAAACCCAGTAACATGAAAAATGTTTTAGTAGTTCACTATGGTTGGTATTTTGGAAAGGCAAAATGGAAAAGTTCTGGATTCAAGGATTTTGTTGTCCTCTGCTGTACTGAATCTAAAGTAAAAAGACCGAGTACAATAAAAATGGCATGTGATACACAATTTATCAGCTAATCACATACTGAAAGCTTCAAGTTTCTTTGTCTGGAGGAATAAAGCAACATCACTAACTCATCTATGTGAGTGCAAAGAGTAATAATGCATGAGAAGAGTCCGAGACATGTCCGAGTAACTCGCTAACTACTCAAGCATTGTCATTTTTGATAGTCTGTTACTAAATTGTGTTCACTTTGTACATCTACTGTAATTGAACAAACCTTAACTATGAAACTTCCATAAAACATTACAGTAGTATTCCAAAAATAAGAAACTTAAAGGTCACACTCTAGGTTTATTTACACACCTGCAGTAAGAAAAAATTGCACAAATATAAATGAAGGTTGAATAGACAAATAAGCCTTGCACAAAATTAGCTCTATAAATATAAAAGCTTTCTAAGGATTACTAATAAAAAGAACATCTCACTTCCTAATCATGTTTTAGAATCCTAGCTAATTCTTCAAATATGTAAAAATACCCGCATTTCCAGAAGGCGACAGTGTTACGTAACACCCTTCCTCAACGTAGGAAATATGGGACATACAAAACATTAGAAGATAAATGAAAAATAACCAGGATAAGATTTATCCAACACCTGTAACAGGCAGACAGGAACTTTTTTTTTTCCTTGCAATATTTTTAACCTATACAAACTCTTTTCATGGTTCTGATTACACCAAGTACCAGAAGCTATTAAAACATAACCGAAGCTTATGTACATTTACATCAAACTAACCCCCTTTTTCTTTTTTAAAAAATGAAAAATCTACTGCGACAACCACCTGCATCTGCCACCAACTCATGATGGCATTACCCTTTCAAAGCATTAGATAAAACTGAGGAATCAATGAGAAATGTCAATACCGAGAAGTGATTCCTTCTGCAGCGTAAGCTTTATGCGAGCATTTGGGTTTTGTTTGGTTGGGGTTTTTTGTATTTTTACAAGAACTCCTTCAATATTGCAAATGTGCCAAATTGCTCTTATGACATGTGGGATTTCCTAAAACAGTATTTTATCTGCGTAAGATAGACACAGACTTTTTGTGAGTTCACACCCTAGGAATGAAAAAAATAAGAAGTATCTAGCCAGTGACTAGGAGGCAAGCAAACTGCTGTCCTTAATGTGTGTCTCAAATACAGCGTGTCTTAAGGAGCTATCGAGCAAATACACACATACACATACAAACAGCTGGGAAAAGGAAGTGCACTTGTTTCTCAAAGCAAAACTTGTGGTGGTAATCTTTAAGTCTTTAAGCTCTCAGAACAAGACTTAATCACACTATGACTATATATACTAAGAAGTCTCAAGTGCACTGTCTGAGACTTTTAAGAAGCATTGAAAAATACAGAAAAAGGGAGCTGCAACATGATAAAACAGCAATATCAATATTTTGTTATCAGATATGAGATGATTGCATCAATTTATAAAACTCAGAAATAACTGTCATCAGACTGCAGTGTCCAGATTTTCCATGACGTCTATTTGCCATTAATTCAGGAGCAGATGGAACACTAATATTATTTCTCTAGACTTTCAAGGCATTTTTATGAAAAATCTCTTAGGGGAGAATCCATAATAAAATTTGGTACTTTTACCAATTCATATTTTATGTTTCTACCCTAATTCTATATTTATCTATAGAAATCCTCACCATAGATTGCATGGGAGAAGGAATATTACTGCATAAATGCTATAGAATTTCCATACTTTCACTTTAAAACCCATTTGTCCAGTGCACAAATTACAAAACTGTAAATAATCCCGACTACACAATTCTCCATTGTGTCATCTCAAAAAGACAATCTGACAGTAGTGGTAATGACACCCTCTCAGACAAGCCTGTGGGCATTAATATTTAAATCTTACCTATCCCCTGTGATTGGAATTCAGCCTCTATTCACAAACAAAAACTAAATCAATGTTCTTAGAGTTCAAACTAGATCCCTAAACAGTTTGCCACTCTCCATGCACAGATAAGATAAACTTTCTTTGACCCAAGAGATGAAGTTGCCATGACGATCAGAGAGTCCACTTTCTATATTGATATTTTGCTGATGTAACAACAAATAGAACCAGATCCTAGGGCTGATAATGGTGATTAATTAATACTAATATTGATCCCTACAAGCAAGAGACAAGGCTATTAACTTGAAGCCTGAAAAGTCAATTGTTACCTGTGGCAGAGATACTAGCAGCTGATTTTGAAACATAATAAACAAATGTGCTATCTTTATGCTAATACCTTTAAAGGTGTACGTCCCTTGAGCAAGCACAGTAATTTCACAACTCAAAATGTATTCTTTTAATTAAATCTTTTCATCTGCATCCAAAGAAGAGGAATGAACTTTAGGTTTTCCAATAAAGCTATGTAAAATATAACAAACTCAATACCTGAGCTAAAAGCACTCTTGAAAAATGCAGTGCAAAGAAAGCTTGAGCGGACTTTTTTTAAGAATATGTAACATACAAGTCATAGAATTGTGCATAGAAATTGCAAACATACATTTATCTAGTAGGAAGACTAATTGTTCCCTCATTTGAATAGAGAAAAATAATAAACACCCACAGGTGAAAGCCTCACTGTGAAGATAACATCCTTGAAGGCACATCCACGCAAATCAAAGAGCAAAGCTGGATTCACCTACCAGTTAATTTACAGGCTACATTTAAATTAACTGCCATTATATCTTTGTGTTAGAGAGGGAGTGCCCACAAACGAAATTTGAGATGTACACACTGTTAAAATACCTCACCAAGAATCTCTCAGATTTTTTCTTTGCCCTCTCTAGGAACATATTTCAATAAAGTCACAACAATTATATGGGTATAATATGAAAGCAAAAAAGCTTCTCTCCTTAAAAAAAAAAATAAAATCTCGTCCATCTTATAATTTACTCTGGTTATCTCACCAAGTAGAACAATTTTTTTCTGACTTAAAAAATGGTGTTTTGATCAAAGAACGGCTTTTACTAGTACAGTGTATGACTTTACAGCAAGTTTTCTTATTAGTAAGCAACCTTTGTACTTATGAAGTGTATTTTATGTTTACTGGAAATAATTACTAGTACTGATGGATAGCTTGTTCTCCTCCTCACTTCATTAAACAGAGCCCTATACAAATCTTTACATTAGCTATTATACAGCTAACAAAACCAGCAATTAGTAGATTCCAGGAAAAATAAATAAATCTAGTTGCATTATTTTCTTTCCCAGCTGAATGTCTTAAAAATATCTGCCTTTCTATAAATACATGACCGCAAATATGTATCCTGTTTCAGCACCCGGTGTGAATATACTGCCCATAAAGATCAATTCTTTGCAATGAATTAGTACTCAGTCTCAGGAAACTAAAAATCGTCATTCATGATTCATACTCAAGAGGTACAGGCAGCTGCTTACCTAGTGCTCTGCTTTGATTAAACTGAAAGCACTGTAAGTGTCTTTAATGTGCTACAGTGCAATTTAAAGGAGAGTACAAAGTGAAACTCTGTCAGAGAAGAAAAATGTGTATTTTTAAAAAAGATAAAGATAGAAAATATTTCATTTCCTATCCTGCTTTAGCAATGAGACATGTTAAAGCATTCCATGGGTTGTGTTTTACTTTCATGTGGAATTTTATATGGGAGGGGAACAACACAGGAAGAGAGAGATTCTCACCCCTCAGCTCTGTTTCTAAACCAAACACCTACATATAAGCCTGTTGGATGTCAACGACAACGTATCAATGTGCGTGTACTATTGCCCTGCTGAACTTGAAAAACTCCACTGAATCATTTATGAGCCTCTAATTTGTAGACTTTCCCCCACATTTCCAATAATTTAAAATATTCTTTTCCTGTTCTTTCACACGGAATCCACTCCTGAAAAAAAACAAAAAATGAGCAAAAGCACTATTATATAATAATCACAGAAAAACACCATTGTAGACCTTTTTTCAGTAATATTAGTAGCAACTACAAAACTTATTTAAGCAGTGAATGTTATTTTGCAGTATCACTGATCTAATTATAAGTATTTTTAATTGCACATTAGTCATTATGGACTCTAAAGCAAACAAACCAAACAAACAACACACATACAAAAAAAAAAAAAAAAACAAAAAAACCCAACCAAACAGAACAAAACAAAACAAGTGGAAAAATCAAGATTACATCCAGAAATAAACTTCTATAATATATTAATTGCCAGGCAAGAGCACAAAAAAAAATGTCACTATGGAAAACAAACTCCAAGAAATGTTTTCAGATAAACAGCATTATTTTAAAGGCAACAAGTAGAATAAGTATCTTCCCAGGATAATAAACATGCACTGGCTTTTAAAAAGACAAATTTGATTTTACGTTCGCCATGCAAAAAACCCGTAGAGTTTCTGTGACCTGGCCCTGCACGGAAGATAGCACTGTATGAAATAGTTTCATTACTTAGGAAGACCACTGGCAGTGTAAGACTAGGAAAGAAAAAAAATAGAGATTTTGACTGTATACTTTAAATTTATTCTGCTGTCAAAAGAAAATGCAAGACAACATAGGAAAGAATGTTTCTGTCCCATATTACTCCAGTAATGATGTCAGGTTAAGAAAAAAAAAATAATTTAAGTAACTAAACTAACCCAAGTTTGTTTATTAAAAAAATAAAAAACCCAAACCAACAACAAATGCATAAAAATGAGTTAAAACCTGGAAAAGTATCTTAAATATGGAAGAAAGCAGTCTATTAAAGTATAAGGTGAGAATGTAAGCTCTCAGATGTCGAGGTTTTTCCCTGTAAATCTTTACACATCACAAAGTGTGCAAAACAGGTTGTCATTTGACTCAAATGCTGGACAGGCAATTTCTTCACTGAAAATTCATACAAACTTCTTGAAGAGATGCTGACAAGATGAACTGCAGCCTAACTTCTCCTTAGTGTCAACATTTTACTTACAAAACATTTATATAGCATATGCAATTTCAAGTTCCAATATTCGGTACTCTCTCCCTTCCTAAGATCAAACTGAAGATCACTTTGTACTGAATATTCTTCACGTTATACTACAGAAATTACATATCAATCCCAAAGTTCTATGAGAAACTATTCCATTAAAATACCTCAGAAAAATTCTCTTTGTAGAACATGACTGCAGAGAAAAAAAAAAAAAAAGTCCTTTAAGAAATTCTTCAAATATTTAGGTAGCAGAGCAACAATTTTATAAAGAAATTAATAAAAACGTTTCAGCGACTCAAGTCTTGCCCATCTATAAACCTCTCTACTTAAGCGAGACTTAAGTTGGAGACATGCAGGTCAGAAAATGCATTACC
>VWZY01002779.1:133442-149873 GCA_013399075.1 Chloroceryle aenea | reverse complement strand
GTCACCGCTCTCCCTCGTCCCCGCGGCGAAAGGTCACTCCCACGGGAGACGGGGTGACCGCGCACAGCCAGGAGATAACCCCACTAACCGCCTCCGCCGTCAGCAGTTTGGCCCTTGTAAGCAGTAATTAGAGAAACTTAGTTCCTGTACACGGCAGAAACCAACGTCCGACGCTTTTGCTGCTGATGCCGACTCACGTTCTGGCGAAGCTCAGCTGTTAGCGGTGCTCGTGTTCACAGACTCTTGTCTTCAGGACAGGCGTTTTCCTGAACGTTCTGTTTTAATGACTCGAATCATCTCACAAATCTAGTTGTAAATGACCCCTTTTGAACAGATCTGGTGTCGCACAGCATCGCACGCCCCTTCCCAGAGTGTCACATCTTGGCAAAAATCTTGACAAAAACCCACCCCGACCACACAAACGAGAGTCAGCCTGATTTCGCTGGTGCCAAGTAAGGACATCTGATACTAAAACATCCTTATTCCCGTGCTTACAGGAATTTCAGACTTGACACACGAACGTACCACACCGCGAAGTGTTCGTACAGCTTCGCTAGCAGGAATTAAATGACTTTTGTTCAGGTAAACTGTTGAGCATTTCTTTAACTCTTACCTCTGGGGTCCCAATGCTCTCGGCAGAAACAGGTTTTGGCTTGACCTCTCAAGAGGCTCAGTGATTATTTGTTCGGCCAGTATTGCAAAAGTCTGCATACAAGTGGCAGAAATCCTCATGTGGCAACGCAATAAAATTCCCATCCTACTGTGTTAGAAAACAATGTTAATGAGTAAGTGAATTTGCAAACCCACTATTTTTTATTAAAGAAGAGAACATGATGGAAAGGGAACTGTATTAAATGTTTGTCGTTCAGGTGCTTTAGAGAATATGGGGAAATAATAAATGTTTTCCATTTGCTGAAGTGTTTGTGACGTGCCAAATTGATATCCCAGTTTCTTTCCGTGAGGTGCAGGCTTACGGTTAAGCACCGAGGTAACAGCAGCAGTGTTTTCCAGAGGGATTCTACTGCAATAGACAAGCATGGTCAGAGGCCACCAAATGAAATGCTCTGCTACCGCTTTGTTGTAGAATTAGGCTCAAACAAGGACTTGAACAGGTACCCATCTTCCAAATTTGAATTGATCTTTACCCATTCTCACCATTCCATTAAATCTTAGTCCTGTTCCCTGACCATAATTAGCAATGTCTTTTCCTTCATACAGAGTGACCGTTCCTTTTCATTTCTGTTGCTCTGCCTACCTCCTCCCACAGCGTTTTCAGTCCAAACAGGTCATTTGACAGACACCACCTTTAAACCTATTGCTGTTTAAATGTGAAGGAATGGAGTTGAGCAACCTGTTTCCCACACCTGGACAGTATACAAAGTGCAACTTAAAACCTGATGTACTTTACGTGGTATACAATAGTTATAAGTAAGCGATAAAAAGCAATGCAAATGTATCACAAGTAAGTGTTTATTCTTACTTACTGCTTAGGGTAAATTACATAAGAGCATCATTATTATGCTGAGTCTTGCTTTTGTAAATATTTAAGCAGCAATTTAAGTTACATATTTTGTCTATTCTGAGGCATTAAGGCCATTTGAGCTTTGTCAGCTCAAAAGAGCACATATAAAAATGTATTATTTCTTTGACTATTCAGAGAGATATGTCTGGTGACTTAAAGAATTATTACATTTAGTCATTTCAGTGTTATTTAAGTGTATTTTGGATTTGTTTACATAAAGGTTAAAATGTTGTTTATGAAATTCCAAAAACATACATATGCCTGCTGCTTTAAAATGTAATTAATGGTCCAAATTAATGAATGATTCCCCCTAACTCCCAGAGAGGTTTTATTTAATACATTTTAGTACTGTGTAGCAATTAACCATTTCCTTTAGCAGAACAAGCAGCACATAGCCTCTCCCAGATCAAAAAAGCTCTAGCAGGCTGTACCTAGCAGCCGAGGCTGGACCAGGGCACTGCAGGTGATCACCGAGGCTGTGTCATTGTTAAGCTGATCTCGGGATCTGCTTCCAATAAACAGTTTGGGAAGGTCACTCTTCTGGTGGGGCAGGGGCGTGAGCTGTACGGACACAAGTTGTGTAGTGTGACTGTTCCTCAGGGCTTGAGAACAGGCCCAGCATTTTCTGCTAATCGCAGAGAGAGACATTCAGCATAGATTTTTTAAATCTTACAAATTACCTCTCCCCTTCTCAACTGCATACTTCCCTGAACTGCTGTAGCTGTGATGATGTCCACAGCAAGGCTGCAATGTCTGTGCCATTTGCTGGCAATTCAGGTTTACCCATTGGGATATTGCCTGTAGCACCAGAGAGTGCTCACAGAATGCTTTCCCAGCATGACCTTTGCCAGCATGTCCAGGGAACTGGTAACCCCCATGGGCGGCAGCTATAGCATCAGAGCGTGGCAGCAGAGGAAAGAATGTCTCCAGCTTTTGTATTGAAGGAACGGTGGCCATCTGTCCAAAAGCTGAGGGTACGGACAGATAATTACAAATTATGGAGTAAGAATAGTTTAAAATTGTAGTAAAATAATAATTAGATGTAGGCAGTGGTGATAGAGGCCCGTTTCAGAATACATATGCTCTTATTTAATTACAGTACCTCAAGAAGAAAATACCCTCCACAGAGGCTCACTTCTTAAATCCTCTTGAATTTCCAATTGTCTACCTTAGAAAGACAAATATACACTCCCTGTATGGTTATCACAGTTCTAAACTTAAATTCTTGAAATCCTTGTACTCTGGCAAAGAAACTAGGAAAATTGCAGCTTAGATTTCAATGATCTTCAAGTGTCAGCAGCTATCTTACACAGAGATAGCATGCATACTTTTGAAAATGATGTCCTTCTTTGGAGAACACTTAGACATTTTTAAAACCACCTTTCCATTCTCTCACCAAGAAGAGGAAATACTAACTATTGAAATATTCTCTTATCAGCACCAGCAAATATGGATTTCCTATCTTTTTTTTTTTTCCAAAAAGAGTGTACTAAACAAAATCACAATTCCCACATAAATTTGGATACATGCTGTTGTATAAAAGATGCTGACATATAATAAAGACATCCCAAAGTTTAGACAGCAATTGAATTTGGAAGAAAATATTCATTTCTAGGATAAGCACATAATCAAGTTCTGACCATCTGAAACACCCAACGACTATGTAATGTTAAAAATACAATTGCATACGTTCTGTTGGGCTCTTAGGTTTTAGTTTCCTTTGTAAAGACCTGGATTCTTCCATGATCTTAATCATAGTGTTTGGTTCTTTAGCTCTGAATGAAAAAGAAGAAAAAGGTGGTATTTTCCCAAATATTATCTACTTACAGTGTTAGAAAGAATAGATAGCATAGCTTTTTGTAACTTTATTCCTCCCCTTTCTTGGGTCAATAGTGAAGCAGTTAACTAGACTGACCATGAAATTATTAAGACATAGAATTACTACACCTGTAACATGAATGTGGGACAATTCACACCTTTCCCAGATGTTTGAAGAATCTACATTTTATTATCATTTCATAACCTGGAGATTTTCTCTTTTGTCATGCCATACATACTTATATTCTAAGACAACAAGAAACAGACTTAATTATATCACAGAGCAGCTGAAAGATGGATCAGTCTGAACCTTGAATTTCGAATTAAAGCTTCCTTTGACTTTTGAAATAAGAAAAAGTTCTACCAAGATGTTTCTAGATGATAAAAAGGAAAAATGCTGCAAGGCAGATTCTCACATACATCAGAACCTACAGAAAATCTGAGGATATCCAAAGAGAATGGATGAGACCATTAGGTATGTATTACCCTTTCAACTAGTCCTGTGAACAAGTTAGAGCTGAATTACTACTACATTTCTTGTGAATGTTTTACTCCCTAGGAGTGATCATAACCCTATGGTGAAGTTCCTGGCTGCAGGACTTCAATGGATGCAACAATGTAGGAAGCCAGACACACAGAGTGCTGGAATCAGTGCTGAGTCAGACTTCATGTTGATAGTCCAGACCTTTGCATCCATTCTGGGAGATCTGCCAGTGGTTAGAGGCCAAAATACATGTCCACTCCATATGGAGAAAGAAGAATGGCATCGAAATAAGTGATGACCTCAGAAACTTTCTGTATTCCTAAGCAGACTTTTCCTAAAAAGGGTACTCTCTGTATTTGAGTTCATATTTGGTTGGTGCAAAGCTTAGTATTTTTGCAGTGTCAGTTTCACGGCTCTTTTCACGTTATCTTTTTAGAGCAGAAATCACTGCTCTCTTTCAATAGTACAGTTATGCAAGATACTTTTCATCTCACATTAAAATTTATATCTTATTTGTTACCCAGAAATAGTAGCAAAGATTATTCTTCATTTCCTGACTGGATGCTCTCTGATATTGCTCAGGTAATCTTACGGGTGAACAAACAGTCTACCAAGTGCTTAGACTTTTTAGGCAACTTTCAATCAGAATCAGAGAATAGCCATTGTAATTATCTTCATAATAATGTAAAATATTCATTTTCACTGAACAGAATTGCAGCAATACCCTGGAAAAACGCATCTGAAAAATTATACATACAAAAAAAGCTCCTAATTTTGACATCCATGTTCTCCTTTAAAGAAAAAAAAATGTATGTCTCAAAATCAGCAAAATTCTACTGCAAAAATTACTTGCACAACCAGTATGCCATGCCTTCAGCTGGAAAAGCAAATTCAGTAGCTGTGGCATAGTTAGAGAAGGCTTTTTTTGATCGAAGAAAGCTAAAACCATGGATGCATGTTCTGAATGAGAAATTATATCACACATATGGCAGCACCTGGAGTGTGGGGTGTAAGGAACAGTGTCCTATGAGGAAATATTTCTGGATGCCTCAGTTGTCTGAAATGCAGCCCATTCACCCCCACTGCTTACAGATGGCCACTGAAAACTTCTAAATCTATTGAAAGATGTATATGATCCCACACCACATTGCAGATTTCTGCCAGTAGCAGGACTGTGCAGCCCACAGCAGCAGTAATTTACTGTTTTGGCATATGCATGGGCTTCAGAGTCCAGTTTTGTTACAAGTCAAAGGACTTCTCTGCACTCCATGACCTTACCCTCCCCAGGACCATAACACCCTTAGCACAGTCTGGACTTGTGAGGAAAACCTTTCTCAGAGATGCAAATAATGTAACATGAGTTTTCTTGTCATTTCTATGCAGAGAGAGAGAGGAATTCAGGAGAAAACAGGAGAAAAAGGAAGAAAAATGCAAGGAATAGAAGAAATAGAGGAAAAGGGAGAACAAGCAGATGTAGTGCTTTAAAAATCTTTATTTCTATCTTTATTTCTTTTCAAATAAGCCAATAGCAGTATCTCACATAGGCATAGCTTAACACTGAAAAATAACATTAATGCTGCCAAATTACGGTTTATGACTTCAGAGTGCAAAACTCAAAAAGTAGTGACATGAGTATTAAGTGCAACTTTAGTTGCAAAGCTTGAACTAAAATAGTATTTTCTCACCCCCTCTGTCTTCTATTCCACACTAACTGCTATGTGGCACCCCTTTAGGGAGTGACTAGCAGTGCCTCTATTGTCACACATAGCCGAGTTAGATATTATGGGCATCTCAGTTTGCCCACCTTTGGTGAAAGAGGTTGCATATGCACTAGCATCTCATGAACACACACAGAAGCATGATCAAGAGTTTAAAAATATTAGAAACATGGAAACATTTATGATGATCCCCCTACAGGTACAGTGGCACCTACAGTGGATCTACCAGTTTACCATTATGGTTTTATAAAGAGATAAAGAAACTTTGAAAGCACAGTTTTTCTTCAGCTATGTATCCACCTAATGAATGTTCGTACACAAATGCTGGTAGAGTCTATGGTGCAATCTGTACTTGTGTCCTATCTGTTCCTCATATTGTGCAAATGAGACCCCCCCAACTCAGAGCAGTAACATAAGCTGCTCTCTGTATGTATCAGGATTGGTATTGTTTACCAATTTAAGAAATATTTAAAACTGTTCATCGTTATCATCGTTGTAAGTAGGAATTAACAATAAAATCTATTATAAAAGCCTAAACAGCATAGCATCTCTTTTTGAGACTGTAGGTTCTTTTCAGCAGCATGGATATGTTTTGGTTTATTAAGGGGATGTCCATAATTCACATGACTCTTTGATTCATGTCATCCTACAAATAGAATTGACTATTTTAGGAAGAAAATCTTATCATTCAGTCTTTCAAAAGTGGGGTCCCATAAGTTTTTCTGCCTTTGGAACCAGATGCTTACCTTGCACAGCACACTTAATAAAAGAAGTGAAAGATACTGTCCAGTAGACTGAAGAACAAAGGGAAAACACAGTTAGGAATCACTCAGTAATTTGTTAGCCCATATTCTTTTAAGAAAATTTGAAAGTTTTTTAATAGTCCACCTTACACCACAGTAAAGCTGAAGTATTCTCAATGTTTGTTCACACCAACTTTAAATACATCACTGATTTTGCTGATACTAGAGGTATACATGTAATTTATCTCCTTCATATTGTATCCATGCACAACAAAATTGAATTCAAGTTCTCATCTTCTCCCTAATCCACAAGTGACATCCAAAAATGTTCACAGCACTTGAAAAGGTAAAACTATGGCTGCAGTCTTTTGAAGTGAGAATCCTTTTCAGTCTTCCCTTTTAATCCCTCTTGAATATGAAATATAAAATTTGAATCAACCTGCTTCCAAAAATGTTATTCTACAAATAATTATTTGACTGCTATTGATAGTTGGGAATTGTAATAACATAAAAAGGCGGAAATCAGAGTTCTTTATTTTTTCCAGTCTCACTGATTTTAAAAGGATGAAGGTGGAAGCTGGCCAAATAAAAATCCCAAGGAATAACCTCTCCCTAGTCACTTCCCATCAGGCACCAAAGGGACAAAGTTGCTCTAAATTTCATAAAATCATTTCTTGAGTAAGTTGAATGAAAATAAAATCTGTATGATTGAGTGTAGAGCATTTTTGTAGTGTTCTCTTATCATAAAAACAAACTACTTTGCACACATTAATGTAAGCAACTGAGTGAAGTTATCTGACCTTTGATTTATGTCGATTGGTCCAAAAGACAAAATTCTAGCCACATTCCTACAAAACACTGACGAATTAAAAATTCTTTATGTTACATATTGTGCAGTTTTGGATGAAGTAGAGTTCCTTTTCTTCATAGTAGCTGGTATAGGGCTGTATTTTGGATTTGTATTGAGAACACAGGGATGTTTTAGGTACTGCTGAGCAGGGCTTACACTGAGTCAAGGCCTTTTCTGCTCCCCACCCCAGCAGTCTGTAGGCTGGGGGTGCACAAGAAGTTGGGAGGGGACACAGCTGGGACAGCTGGGCCCAGCTGACCAGAGGGATATTCCATACGATGTGACATCATGGTCAGCAATAAAAGCCAGGAGGAAGAAGAAGGANGGTATAGGGCTGTATTTTGGATTTGTATTGAGAACACAGGGATGTTTTAGGTACTGCTGAGCAGGGCTTACACTGAGTCAAGGCCTTTTCTGCTCCCCACCCCAGCAGTCTGTAGGCTGGGGGTGCACAAGAAGTTGGGAGGGGACACAGCTGGGACAGCTGGGCCCAGCTGACCAGAGGGATATTCCATACGATGTGACATCATGGTCAGCAATAAAAGCCAGGAGGAAGAAGAAGGAGGGGGATGTTTGGAGTGATGGCATTTTTCTCCAACTAACCATGGCATGTGCAGGAGCCCTGCTTTCCTGGAGATGGCTGAACTCCTGCCTGCTGGGGGGAAGTAGTGAATGAATTCCTTGTTTTGCTTTGTTGTGTGGATGGCTTTTGCTTTACTTATTAAACTGTCTTTATTTCAACTTTAATAAGAAAATCTAATTGCACTCTACTATTTCTAGAGCCTTCAATTCCAAGAAATCTCCATTCTATAAAAATACAGAGCCATAACTTATTTTGTTCAATTGTATTATTGCATTTGGGCTTGTATACATTCTGTTAAAATACCTACATGTAGAAAAACCCATCCTGAATTGAATACAAGAAAACAAGTTGGAATCAAGTTCATTCAGTTCCAGTTTTTAAATTTCTGAGCAAGGCATTTATGAGTTGATCTTAGAACACAGAGGTATTCATATGCCTAGGAAAAAAAAACAAAACACCAAAGGATGTCCTTTATGACACACAAGTCTAGCTCCAGTATCTCCCTTTTAGGACAGGAACAATCATTAGTCAGTGAATGNTTTTGCTTTACTTATTAAACTGTCTTTGTTTCAACTTTAATAAGAAAATCTAATTGCACTCTACTATTTCTAGAGCCTTCAATTCCAAGATTAATATGCCGAGTACACCTAGGAAAAAAAAACAAAACACCAAAGGATGTCCTTTATGACACACAAGTCTAGCTCCAGTATCTCCCTTTTAGGACAGGAACAATCATTAGTCAGTGAATGCCACTTCACAACAAACCCCCCTGTGCTCTGAGCGCGCTGTAGATCTTGAAATCATCACAGTTTCATACGATTGTTCTAAGATGTGCTAGCTCATACACAGATCCAGATTTCAAACATTTTACGTGATCTGAATCTTAAACTGAGTTAATAAGCAACACTCTACAAAACAGCTCAGGTTCTGTTTCTCCAGCTGATCTCCTGCAGCGTCTTCTATTTTCAAACTGCGTAAAAAAGTCAGAGCCCAGTTCTGCTCTGTGAAAGTGATGCCATATCCCCCTTAAACTTCGGTGATGGCAGGAAAAGGAAGGTGTTGAATAAGTTCCTTGTGTTAAAACTATACAAACTTTGTAACTGGTAATGAAATACAGATCTTTGTCCTAAATCATTTCATGACATCAGCATATCCCAGTAGCAATAATGTTAAACTGCTACCAGAGACTCACAATATCCCTGAAACAAAGCACAACTGCTTCATATTATCACTTACTGGTATTTAAACAGCTAAGGCTAGAATTGTACTTCCAAACTCTTCCAAATTCTGACATGAAGCTAAATGTCTGAGAGCAATAGATTTCACTCCATGTAGATGATATATTGCTTTCTTGTTAGACTTCCTTACTGCAGAAGATTTCTCTGTCTTATAATCATGACTATATCTCCATCCACAAAACAAAATTGATTAAATTCAACTACTTGACCTTGTCAGCAAATGTCCACAGATGCCTCTTTACTGACTACCATTTTCTGTGGGCTCCTGAACTGTGGAAATAGAATATTTATCCCCTATCCTATATCCTCTGCTCTCAATAACTACATCTTCTCCAAAATAATTATTAAATTAACCCCCCAAAATATTTAGAATGGACTTTTATCCCTTCCAGGCTGAGTTATATTACTTAAAATTAATTATTTGCTTAAAACATTGTATCTCATCCTGATGTCATGCACATCTCTAAGACAACTATTTAGCACCTGTACCAATTCCTTTTGAAGTTGAAATTGAAACAATTGAAATTTAAAATAGTTCTAGATGAAAATTATATTGTCTCAAGATGTTAAAATTATTATTTTAGATGCTAAACAGCAGTCACTGATCAAATGTTTTTAAACAATGGCTTCATGATATCTTGTCATTTTGGGGGATGAAAGTAGAAACTTTGTTTATTCCAACAATGTATCCAAACTGCCTTTAAATTCAGCCAAGACAATCCACAGTCCCATTCTCTACACTAGACCATCTTAAGTGAAAGACCAACCTTAATGATTCAAAATTAATTACAAATCTAAAGAGACATAACTGACTTCTTTATGCTAATGTTTATCAACCTTTTCCTACTCTGATATATGTAAAGAAATGTGCCATCAATAAAGAACTGTGATAATAAATTCATGATCTTCAGTGAGTTACAAAGCCTCCAAGGAGTGCCTTATGAAAAGCCCTGTTGCAGGTTAGTGAGATGTGTACATACACTTTGACTTAATATGATCACAGAAAGGTGAGCAAAGTGAAGGAGCACCAAATGTATGTCAAACATAAATGATGCCAAAAAAAAATATATACTGACAATACATAAAATTAACTAGAGACTAGAATGAAGTTTCCATCATGTTTTAAAAGGTCTTCCAGCAGAAGTCAATACAGGCAATCTAACAGGTTTAGGGGAAACAAGTGGTTTCAGAGAAGGATCATAGTAGAGAGTACCTGTGATAGTAGGGGATCAGGCATAATAATTGTGAAACTTGTTTCAGGTATTTGGAAAATGTATGTCATTGTATGCCTCAAACAAAAATTTAGGAAAGCATTTGTGACAGACCAATTTACAGTATTTAATTCAGCAGAAAAAAAATGAAGGGGAATAGTTTCATCTGATGCAAAATTTCTCAGTTGTTTGGTACATGTTAGACAGCATAAAATGCCAGTATCCTGAGGGACACAAACTTGGAAACCTTACCTGAAATGGTTATATTATATTGGGTTCATTCCTCTGCTGCACTGAAGTAGAGGGGAGATAAAGATTCTTTTATGCCTCCACCAGTTCAGCACCATCCTGGAGATAAGAACCCAAGCCAGCCTTCAGCACAAAGCTGGAGAAATCACAGGGGTGCTCTAATGTCTGACAACTAGAACAAAACACTCAGTACCCTCTGTCAGCCAGATCTGGAAAAGCATTCCATGCTGCACCCTTCACCGCTACTCATTGCCTCCAGGCATCACAAACTGTCTGAATGTATGTAAATATGTCCCCTTCTTGAAGTTGACAGAAAATGAAGCTTTCTATAAAGATTGCTCAGATTCTATGAAAGGGAAACTTATGGTCATTTTGCTTCCCTCTAGGAATGGAATATTACATTATAGGACCTTACATTTGCAGCACACTATTTTGTGTGTGTTCTAGAAAATACACACATAACAGGCACATGCCTCACCTGTGAGTGTGCTGTATGCAGATATTTACACACATGTATATTGCCTGTATAGCCACACACGTGCATGTATACATATATAATTCTAAAAACAAATCCAAAAACTCATTAAATGATGGTAACTCAACTGAAAAAAACAACAAAAAAAGCAATACTCATTATAATGTCATCACATTATTTTCATATTAAACCCCCTCTCTTTGATTTAACAATGTCAGGTTTGATCTTGCATAGCTTAGGTGCAGTGTGTTGCCTCTTTCTGTGAACTATCCTCCTATCTATTTCCTAAGCTGTTGTTCCACACTTGTAATCATGTTATTTGAGTGCCTTATGTATTCTAAAAATAACCATAATAGAAGTTGCATGTAAGTGCAAGGTGAGAAGTGATGAACAGGACAGCGACACAGCACGAGTGATCATACTGAATGTAAATGGGAGACCAGACCACACTGCATAGCAATAAATGGTTGTTATTACTACCATTTATAAAGAATCTCAAGGTGTCAGAGGCACTTCAAAGTACACAAAGAGACATATTCCTTCTCCTAAAGAGTTTAGAATCTAGAAGCATTGCTAGTTTCTCCTTGTCTCATGAGTAAAACAAAATAGAGAATGATGAGTTAAGCACTGCATTATATTAAATGGTGTTTAAGTCTATACTGCATCAACAAAGTTTATTCTGTTCCCTCCTACTTTATAATACATTTTTGCCACTAAGGAAGGAGCCATACCAGCAGATTGAGACTTAATGAAACTCAGCTTACGAGATACAAGTGTTTAAACTCACTTGCATAGCCACAGCTTGTAAATGAATATGAATGAACGTAAGACAATTTTGCCTGCTCATCACTTCAACTAAGTCAAACTTTCACTTCCTGGAGTCATCATTTCCAAGTAAGACCTCTGATAAAACTTCCCTTTAGCTCCCAGACAACTGCCTGCACTTGTCTACAAGTGTGTCCTGCAACATGGACCCTTGAAGAGTGGAAGTTCAGAAGTTTCCACAAACAAAACTAATCCATGATTCCCACTGCAATAGAAAGTACCCTTCAAAAAACAGAGAACAGGAAACAGTTCCCAAAGAGGAGTTTTCTCTCCTACAGAATTAGTTCATCAATTCCTTTCCCAAACACATACATCCCTAATCAGCTTCTCTCCTGCAATGCTGACCCTAACATTAAGCAATACCACAGCTGCTAACAAGGTGACTGCAAGCAGGGGTGAGCTAAACCTTAGAGCTCTATGGAAATTATATTACGAGAGATACCTGACATCTGAAGGTCAGTAAAGGTGAGCACAAAGACATGAATCTGATAATGATTAAGAATATGTACTCTATGATTTAGATGCCTTGTATTACCATATCACATGGCATTCATCAAAGCTACATAAACCTTTTCCGTGGTGGTACTTTACTTTATTATGCTGCTACATAGATTCCAGTACAGACTCTAACAGCCAAAGGAGACCAGGAATTAGATGTGACTCTTCATAAGTTAGTGAAACCTCTGCCATTTTTACTTCACTAGCGTCAGGGTCTCACCTTGAACATCAACAATATAAAATTATACAAGTGGGATGGAAATAAGTATTTCAGTGTGACAGAGTTAAAGCTAAATCTCACCCTTCTGAAAATGGGTTGTTTTCTATCCAAATGCCATCTATATTAAATTAAAATGATGTATTTTCTTTTTACACAGATTGATTTCTAGTCTGATTTTTGTTCATCTACATTTTTACTTTTCATATCCTCCACAAGCTGAGAAACAGGTGAAAAGGCAACCTATCAATATAGAGTGCTGAAAAGTAAAACAACTTCAGAAGTGCATTTCCACTCTGAAATTGCAAGTAACCTTTAAAATAAATATACCTGAAGAAGGTTAGAAAAAAAATAATTGTCTGCCTTTGGTAATTTATTTTGTGCATTTAATAAACTGGGTTTGTACTCAGTTTCATACTTTAAGGGAAAATGAGCTTTAGTTTTCCAACATTAGAAGACAGTGTGATTGTGTCATTCTCAGGAAGTGCTGGGGGAGAAGTTCATCAGCATGCTTACCATTAGGCAGTGGAAAGCTGTGATTATAGCATATTTCAGCACTTCCTCGACACTGAGGAGACTGCGGGCGAGTGTGTGATGAGAGGCAAAAAAAAAGTAAATGCTGCTCTTAGGTCCAGGTCATTTGATTCCAAGCATCTATGATAAAATGTGATTTCTGTTCAAAAAAAGTAGTAAGTTCACAGTAGAAGATTTTTATTTTTATTCCCATTCAAGAGAATATGGAAAATTTTCTGTGAAACAGAACAAGAACACAAGCTCTGAGCCTTCTGGCTTTTTATGGCTTGCCTTACTTCTAGGTTCTCAACAGTGAAAATGGGAAGGTGAAGCATCCAACCGCTTCTCCTCTTGGCTTGAAAGCAGAGAAATTGGAACCGGACTGAGCCAGACCTTCCAAGCAGCTAAGGTAGCACTGAGGGACCAGTGTCTTGAAGGCAAGGCCACCCAGCTCTGATCCAGGGAACGGGAAAGCATTAAAGCCCTCATGCTCATACATGGTGACATCTTCCCAGATGTCAAGGTCAGGACACTGGACAAAGTCCAAACAGTAGTGCTGTCCATTTGTGGGTTTCAGTTCCCAGTTTTGGAAGAGTTTCACAGGAGAGTAAGCTAAAACAGAGCAACCTGGAAGCTGGGGTCCACCAGCAGATGGCAAAGTAAAATGCCCTGTGGGCTGCCAGGAAAATCTTCTTGGGTTTCACTGGAAACATGTTTGCCAAGCAGAGTAGTCAAAAGAAATATTGCAGTTTTACAATGTTGATTTTTTTTTTTCTTTTTGTAAGAAAAGCCTATCACCTTGAAAGAATCTTATCCAGTTCCCAAAGGCATGAGAGAAAATAAGTCAAAGAGTTGGGTATTGCAGTACGGCTCCAACTTTGTGTGGCACGTGTGTGGGCACTGACAAAATGCACTGTGGATGGCGTGGATGGAGCCCAACCATGTTATAATGTTCTTCGTAGTGTTCAGATAATCATTATTTATAGGTAATGAATGTCAGCAAGATGTTGTCACCTCACCTTGTTTATGAGAGAAGCAGGGACACCTGCAAAATCAGTATGCTCAAAACAGCCAGTGGAGGGGAATCTGCAGTCAAGCAGGTGAGGTAGGCTCAGGCTCCAGGTTACACAAATGTGATTCTGCAGTAATTAGTGGCAAATATTGTATTCCTTTCTATAGTATGTATGTATCAATAGACTCAATAATGTCAAAACAAGAGCATACATTATTGCCTTTGGTTCTAGTAATAGTAAGACCCGCATCTACTTTGCTTCCAAAATTTCCCATGTGGAAATTCACTTCTTGTTTGGTCTAGCAGTAATGCAATACAGGATTTTATTGAAAGAATCAAATGTGACTGTCAACTGACAGCAGTAGTATTGGATGTCTTGTGCTGGAAAGTAGAAATAATGCTGCATGGGAAATATCAATATGGATTAATCTATGGGCCATGGATTTGACCGTTTATTAAATTGGTTTTAGTTGTATAATGTATATTAAAGTGAGATAAATTCACAATTCACATTTCATTGATTTAGCTAAGTTCAATTGAGAATTTGTGTTGTTGTTTTGTGTGTTTATATTTGACTGTTTCTTCCTAGAAGCTTAATCAGCGTAAGCTTACATAGCCAATACAACCTGCTGTGAAAGGTTGGATCTTTAATACTGTACCATAAGCCATGCTACTGAGGTAGAAAATTTACTGTTGGCCAGGAAAATAAAAATACCCTCACTTCAAGATTATGAAGTATATTTTGAAAAGATCTCCAGCTGGTCTTACAGCTAGCTGGTTTCAGAGAGGGTATTTTAGACACAGAAAACCATAACTGTGTGCACACAGGAAAGATATAGCATGCAAATCCAAAATGATAATGCCTTTCTGTAGTCAGATGCCTATATTAAATCAGTGGCTCTCATCATCTATATACTGCCCAGATGTGTAACACCTACAGGTGTGCATCCATTTCAAGGAAGCCTTTAACTTGACTTGGTAGAAAGCCCCTGAAAAAATGTAATGCAATGATTCTTTTTCATAGTCTTTTACTGTTGAATACTTTTTTTTAAACTCAGTTCATGGGCTCAAGTACTGTTGTTATCTATCCTATACTAATTATACCAGTTTGTATCAAAATGCATATCATTATGCATAATAATGACATTTTAAAAGTCGTGGGTATTCACATGTCCTTTTGAAAGATATAGTTTGATTTTGTTATTCCGTATATATCAATAGTAATTTTAATATCAAATGGCAATATGTCGTAACTTTACAGAAATCACTTCCCATTAGTCAGTTGTATTGTAGAAACAAAATGGTGGAGAAACATACAAAGAAGAATTGTACCTATCCAGACTAGCAAAAGGAAATCTTGAGAGAAGCAAAAATGTATGACCATGCTACTCAGCTAACTTTGAGTTCACACTAACGGGGCTATTTAGCATTGAACAATGAGAGTTTCTCACAGTTGTGTTGTAATAAACAGGGATTTCATTTTACATAGGCTTTGTAGTTTAATTATGCATTTAAATTATTCCCCAGAAATCAGCTCTGCATTGCTATCCATAGGTTAGCAGCAAGGTTGTACAAAGAATTAGCAACAGCATAACTGTCAAATTGAGGGGAGATTCAATACCCAGCTCAATGGCATTTCTGCCCATTTCTACCGTGCAATGCCTGGAATTTTCTATTTGGTCAATTTCTGTGAATCAATCGGTCGAACCCAATTACTTTTCCTAGTAGCTGGACATGGAAAATCAGAAGTAAATGGAACTCTGATTATCATGTTCAGAACCTTAAAGCTCCTCTGGAGCAGCCTATAGGCTTTCCAGCCTAACACTTCGTTGTCATCTGTTTCCAGCTTTTGAAAATATGGAAATTGTTGAATAAATCGTTTCCAAGACACAGAGGATGGATGTCAGAATGGTAACTGGGAAAAGGACAGTAGGGGGAAGGAATACACACAGAGGAAACTTCTGTCATGAAGGTGGGTAGCCTAGTCTGGGAGAAGAGGAGTAGGGATATATCTAGAATCTCTAGAACAAAATAATGAAGTGAAGGAGCTGCAAAGAATTTGCAGATTAAAGGGGAGTGGGGAAGCTGGTAGTCAGTGCACTTAGAGGGGAGAACAAAGCCACACCAGGGTGCACAGTAGGCTTGACCTATGGAAGAAATGCACTATGTGACCCTCTTGTTGATGAAACAACAACAACAGTAATAAAGGATTATTTTCTCTGCCACTCAAAAGCTTGCCACATAGTACAGCCTTTGATTGATAGTAAAATTAAATTAATATGAAATAATCTTGAAATTACAAAGCTTTCTTGAAGGGCCTTTGATTCTATACATGACTCAAGGAAACATAATTTTAAAGTAAATGTGTAAAACTGAAATTAAATAGACTAAGTTGGAAAATTCACCTAACCATAGCCACTTCCACTTTGCTACAGATGCAATATAGAATCACCGAATCAGAATCACAGAATCATC
>VWZY01002779.1:100080-133121 GCA_013399075.1 Chloroceryle aenea | reverse complement strand
GAGTGAGGAGTTCTCCCCTCAGGCTCTTCTTCCTCAATCTAAACAGATCTAATATATATAATAAACAGACCTTATATATATATAATATAATATACTATCATCCAGTCTTCACATAGTGCAGTTATAGTCTTTGAAGAAATATTTAAAACAATGGAAATATGCAGATAAATTTGGCTAATCTCAAATTCTACTTTTTACCCCATTTTGGAGATAAAATTTTGTGTGAACTATCAAAAGCAGATCCTCCCGTGCCTGGGAGCTAGTACACGAGGATAATGATGATGTTCATAATGGCATTTTTTCCTTTCCTACCTTTCCTTTTCTAATCTCTTCCTTCTAAGGTCATATATAGGTGCATCTTGGGAACAGTAGAACTGTAAGCCTCCAACTCTGCAACATGATTTTTCTACTTACAGTCCGTTTGTCCTTCTCATTGGCTTACTTCTCCTCTCTCAAGTGGGAGATGGATTTTTTTTTTTTTTTAAAAATATTCTTATTACTCTTTTTCTTTTTTCCTTGATCTTATTGGTTCCCCCCCACTATTTTGCTTCTACCATTACATCTCCTTTTTTTATTTTCTCCACAGTTCATGCTAGTTCCCTTTTAAAGAGCTAGGACAAAAATTTCTGCAGTTTGTGCCACCTTCTGAGCACAGGGGAGAATTTTTGAGAAGGGTTGTAACCATAGTTCAAGTTAGCAGGTGGTAAGTCAATTTACCTTGGATAACTCCATTTTCTTAGGCTGTGACATGTTTTGTTAAACCATCCAGCACAAACGTATCTGTTCTACCTGGTATCAGCACCTGCTAGTACAAGAGTGGTAGAGTACACACAACCATGCAACACTTGGTTATGTTATTGCTTGCTTCTGTGTTTATACTCCTTCCTCTGTTTTTTGTCTGATCTAACTCTCAGCTGAAGGTAATGTTTAAATATGAGCAGCTTCCAGGCCCTATTTCATCTCAAGCCTACTTGGCACTGCACTGAAACTTCAAGATTTTCCATGCAAGTCTAGAGGGACTTCATTCCCTCACTTTCACTACCTGGTAGACAGCTGGTTGCAATTCCATTTTAAAATCAGTGTTAAAGAAGCACGGACTTCCTAAGCATGACATGTATGACTTTTCTAGCAGTCAGTACCTTTGTGTCTCCAACTTCAATGTCCGTGAGTCACATATATCAGAACACTAGTGATGGCATTAATTTGTTCTTAGGTGTGTAACTGATACTTATGATTTAGTGCATGAAAGCTTTTACTTCCTCTTCCTGCTGCTGGCCTTGTGGGATGTGAATTTTATTTAATTTGAATTTCATATATGACACAGTATCATATATGAAATTGAAATTAAATACAGTATCATATATGAAAGGCAAACAAATTCAGGCTTGGAGATTTTTAATTACAATAATTGTCAGCAATAAATTTATTATGCTAATTTCTAAAATGACGTATATGAACATTACCATAAGAAAAGAAGAACAAAAGAAGTCCTCAGAGTAGGTTTTTCCTCAACCTTGTACATATATTTTTTTATATATATATTTCTGAAATAATGTGGGTTTTTTTAAATTGTGACATAAAGCCATTCATAATATTCACAAAGATGCAAACAAGATGGAAGACACAATAATACAAAATGTACCTACAATACTGGCACTTACAGATGGTATCCAAAAGCAAGTTCTTTAGATTATGTTCCCAAGTCCTAGCTCACATGTCTTAAGTAGTGTAATTTTCAAAGTCCAAAGATAATGACCTTTTTAAAATTCAATGTTCTAGCAAATTTTGAGAAACTAAGCTATTTATACTGTACAAAAGTGTTAAGAAGTCATTTAACTTTACCTCCCATCAGCAGGATACAGCCATGTCTTGTTTTGAACAGAATAACAGGGCAGCAACACTGCACAAGAGTCTGCTGTACATTCCATGATCTAGTAAACTGAATGCCTATGGTACCTGTCACAGGGGACAAATGGTTTGAAGAACCCACTGTCAATTGGCAACTATTGTCTCAAACCAATATACCTAGTATCTAAATATCCAGTAGCAGGGCATTTTTGTTACATGTTTTGGAAGCCTTCATTACATGTAAGAACTGGAGATAAACAGCTCATTCTAGGTTCCAAAATCATAAATGTATCCTCCATCTGCTCATGTAGCTGCCACTGATTTGAATAAGATAAAAGTAATTCATCATTTGATGTTTCAGCCTCGTTTAAACAGTCAGAGAACAGTAGTTTGAAAAGTAATTGGATAAAAAGATCCACTCCCAAGCTGGCTACCTGCTGAAGGAACATTTAAATTTGGGGTCAGAAATAGAATTAAATATTCTTTGTATTTCAAAAGAAAAATCTTAAGCGTAGGATTTGGAGTAAGGATGAGGAGTAACAGGCATTGTCACTCCCCCAGTTTAATCACTCAGCTGTGGGTAGATCCACTAGGACAGGATAACTGACTGTTACTTACATTCCTGATCATAAAAATTGTGCCTTAGAGGCTGTCAGTACATAGAAGAATGCAGCCAAAAGTTTCTCTCCTGACCTCTCTTTCATTTGCTTCACAGAGATAACGCTAAACTCTTTAGTTTCAATCTGGATAGGAAATTTTGGAATGTTTATTTCTGAAAAAAATCTGTTGATAGTATCATGTCTTGAACCTGTGACAGATAAAAGGATTGACTTTGATGAGAAGGGATAACTAGGTCTCATTGTTTGCTCAGTCTTTGGTCCCTTTATTGACTTATTTAACAAAATTATCAAGGAACAAACAGTTTCCATTCTGCACACAATCCCTTGGTACCTGCACTGATCACAAATTCAAGTTTAAAACAATCATCTGCCCTAATCTACATTAAGTCTGAATCTTTTACCTGTTTCTTTCAGCTGTTCTGAACTGAATAATAACTGGACACGGATGCCACATAGCCCATTCCCTCAGCTTTTCTAAGTTATTTTTGTATTTTGTTCCAATACCAAACAGAAAATTCCCCCAGACACAACAGTGAATAGGCCAACAATTTTGTGAATACTGAATGAAAGAAAATTTGGTGCATGTAAAGAGTATTTATCTTTTTAGAATAAATTAAATAGTAAAATACAGTCTTAACCTTTGCTTAGTAACTAAATGCAGTAATGTCCCATTTCTAATGTTCGTGTTATCTAAGGAAAACATGGAGTTATTTAGAAAGCCTCATTAGAAGTGATTTATTTACCAACCCACAAAAGTATAAATACCTTACCTGTAAATCTCAGCTGTCAAAGACTATTAGCTAAAAGTGTGCGCTTAGATGTAACATAAGACGAGGTAACAACAGACTGGGAGAAGGCTGAGGTACTCAACAACTTTTTGCCTCAGTCTTCACTGGCAATCTCTCTCCTCACACCTCCTGCATTCGTGGACTGCAAGACGGGGACCAGGGGGCAAAGTCCCTCCCGTTGTAAGAGAAGATCATGTCTGTGACCACTTGAGGAACCTGAACATACCTAAGTCTATGGGACATGATGAGATACAGAATCACAGAATCACAGAATGTCTTTGTTTGGAAGAGACCTTCAAGACCATCCAGTCCAACATTCGACCTGACACTGCAAGCTCACCACGAAACACGTCCCTGAGCACCAGGTCCACATGACATTTAAGTGCCTCCAGGGATGGTGACTCCACCACTGCCCTGGGCAGACCATTCCAATGTTCATTAAGCCTTTCAGTGAAGAAATGTTTCCTATTAAGCAGCCTAACCTCCCCTGGTGGAGCTCTGAATTGGGCTCAAGAAAAGAGTATGGGGAAGTAATTATTTGAGGGGAGAAATACATAGAAAAGAGAACCAAGAAGACCTGAAAAACCACAGAAGAAAAGCTTTGTTGCATAGCAGAAGCCAACACTAAAAAGTGAAAAATGTGTTATATAGGAAGGAGTAAAACTGCCTATAATAATATGTTGGAATGAGATAAGAAGAATATAAATATATAGAGCCATAGAAATGATCCACATATGTGAGAAATCTGCTGTTGTCAGAAGAGCCACTTAGGTCAAGAGAGTAAGAGGAAATAANTGGAGTTATTTAGAAAGCCTCATTAGAAGTGATTTATTTACCAACCCACAAAAGTATAAATACCTTACCTGTAAATCTCAGCTGTCAAAGACTATTAGCTAAAAGTGTGCGCTTAGATGTAACATAAGACGAGGTAACAACAGACTGGGAGAAGGCTGAGGTACTCAACAACTTTTTGCCTCAGTCTTCACTGGCAATCTCTCTCCTCACACCTCCTGCATTCGTGGACTGCAAGACGGGGACCAGGGGGCAAAGTCCCTCCCGTTGTAAGAGAAGATCATGTCTGTGACCACTTGAGGAACCTGAACATACCTAAGTCTATGGGACATGATGAGATACAGAATCACAGAATCACAGAATGTCTTTGTTTGGAAGAGACCTTCAAGACCATCCAGTCCAACATTCGACCTGACACTGCAAGCTCACCACTAAACACGTCCCTGAGCACCAGGTCCACATGACATTTAAGTGCCTCAAGGGATGGTGACTCCACCACTGCCCTGGGCAGACCATTCCAATGTTCATTAAGCCTTTCAGTGAAGAAATGTTTCCTATTAAGCAGCCTAACCTCCCCTGGTGGAGCTCTGAATTGGGCTCAAGAAAAGAGTATGGGGAAGTAATTATTTGAGGGGAGAAATACATAGAAAAGAGAACCAAGAAGACCTGAAAAACCACAGAAGAAAAGCTTTGTTGCATAGCAGAAGCCAACACTAAAAAGTGAAAAATGTGTTATATAGGAAGGAGTAAAACTGCCTATAATAATATGTTGGAATGAGATAAGAAGAATATAAATATATAGAGCCATAGAAATGATCCACATATGTGAGAAATCTGCTGTTGTCAGAAGAGCCACTTAGGTCAAGAGAGTAAGAGGAAATAATGAAGTACAGGCAGCAGAAGGAGGGAGTCACTTAGTCCCTAAGAGCAAGAAGTGAATTCTGAATAATGGTCAGATTGCAGTCTGGACAGACATTGGGAAAAGGGAACACTGAATAACACAAGCTTGGGAAAATCAGAGGAGTCTTTCTTTAAGGAGAAAAAGGTAAAAGTCTGCACAATATTTCTGAGGAGGTTCCCTTTAATTAACAAATTTAGGAAGATCACAGAGCATGAAAAGAGAAAAGATGTGAGAGATGTAGGTATGGAAGTAGATATCAGCCTGGAGTCATGTTCACAACTGAGAGAACTGTTAGATTGCAAGGGAGAAATAAATCTTTTCAAATACCCTCAGAAAACACTGGGAGGGAAGAATAGCCAGACTGGTTAGAGAAGAGAATTATTGATATGAAAATGGAGCATACATCAAAATGAGGAATAAAAAGAAATGAGACTGAATTTGCAATGGTTAGGCATCCCTATGGAGTATCTGATGAGATTTACAGCTCTCCTAGCAGACCAAGATAGCCTTGGCAAGGAGATGAATACCTGACTGAATTCAGTTGATACAACTGACAGCACGAGGCTACAGAATCCCTGAGACAGTATCTGGGGATGGCACAATAAAGTATTGCTGGTTGCTGAGTACCAGTATGTCACAGTTCAAAAGTGCAAAGCCTTCCTTTATAACTTTGGTTTGGATACTGAACATTAAAGAGAATTATAGTTCTGAGGGGTTTCCTTGGCTTGTCACCCAACTCCAGCAAAAGGCAAGTGTGGGCAAAACCATTGCCTCCTCCAGCAAGGCTGGTGAAGTGTCTAGAGACAGGGATCTTCCAGATAACAAGGGACAGGACAAGAGGAAATAGGCCCAAGTTGTACCAGGGTAGCTTTAGATTGGACTACAGGAAAACCTTCTTCATAGAAAGTGCTACCAAGCACTGGAACAGGCTGCCCAGGGCAGTGGTTGAGTCACCATCCCCTGAGGTATTTAGAAGATGTGGTGGACTTGGGAATCTTAGGTTTGCACTTGAACTTGATCATCTTAAAGCTGGTCTTTCTCAAACTAGCATAGTTCTATGATTCTAAGGCAGTGTCAGGGCACTCTATGCCTGGTATAGAAAAGTGGGCACATATCAACTATCTGTAGGAAGGGTGAGATGCTGTCCAGAGAGCAGGGAACAGCCTGCCTTTGGCACGGCCAAACACATACACACTGCTAGAAAATTATGTGCAGCTCACTGGAGTCCTGGGGAAAACGTATTGTCCAGGGGCTGGGAGAATTCACACCGCCCTTCAGGAGCTGAGCTGATGGCTGTAAATAAGCAGATAATTTTTATTATGGTAGGTGCATGCTCTGGGCAGTTCCTAAAGCTGTGAGAGTCTCACTACTGTCTCCTCTCCTGTAAATTCTTCTAAACAATGTTATCCATGATACCTATGGAAAAATATATCAGCAAGTAAGAATACTTAATAAAAAAAAAAAACAATAAATTCTTATTACCATCAGAAGTATATGCATGCAAAAATAAAAGCACCATTCTGGGACATGGCCTGGTGTGGGGTTTTAGGGCTCTGATGTGCACATTTGAAGGCCATGAATGTCAGGGGAGTCTTGAAATACTAAAAAGTGAATACAGATGTTATGGAGAAAGTTGTGAATTGATAGATAACCCACATACATGGTAGGTACACAAAAATAGTAGTGAGCATATGCTTAAATACAATCAGAACTTGATGACTGTATTGAAAGGAAATGTGTCAGCAATGAATAATAAAGAGAATGTGCAGACAGAAGGATGTTGCACATTGGTAATGTATGCATGGATATAGGTGGGGACTGTGGAAATAAAGAAGCTGTGTTTAAGACAAGCTAAACCAGTGATTTTGAATCCTGTCCTCATCCTAGTACCCTTGGTTGGCTCCTTCAGTAGAATTTTTCAAGAATGCAGGATGTTGATAGGTATCATTTGGTTTAGCTAACACATTTTTCAACTCAATAAATCATTAAACAAAACTGGCACCTGCATGTATAAGAATAGCATCTTTCCTGTCATACTGAGAGAAAGCAAACTCTCCTAAACTCACACTGCTTTTACAGTGGCAGGATACAGTGGAAAATTCATTGAGTTTCCAGAATACTAAATGTACCCTAAATACTTTTGTGTACATCAAAACAACTTGTACTCACAATACCACCACGTAGACTCCATATTTATGTTGTGAGGATTACACATTTAGAATTGTGATAATTTAAAAACCCCATAAACTCAAAACAACTCTTAAAAGTTGAACGTTACTCTTTGGCAGGTAACAAGCACGTAAATAATAATTTTGGGGAACGTGCAAGTGAATTCAAAACTGTATGGGCAAATATATCTGTATTATACCTGTATGATCACTTATTTGATGAATAAACCTGATCCATGCTGCATCTATTGCTATTTTTCATTATATTTAATTTTAATTCATTTATTCATAGTTTTAACCTTTGTAAGAACATCAGTTATTTAAATGAGTAGAAGGTAAACCACATCAACAAAACTGCAGTGTTTAATGTTGAAGATAACTGACATGCATGAAGTCATTGTATTAAAATATTGTTTTTCCTATTGTTTAGCACAGATGGTGCTGGTAATTAATATTATGCTATTTTTTTCATCAGGGGATTCCCTGATTACAAAATTCACGCAGTATGTAATAAACTGCTACATTACACTGTATGAATAAATGATTTATGATTTATATATTTATTAATGAGAAAGCCTTTATCCAAGGTGCAAATTTAAGAGGTTTTTTTTTTAAATCATCTATTTCTATAAAATCCATAATGTATGAAATACTGTATATTATGAAACAGATCCTATTGACTTCTGCTTTTTTTCTACAGGCAATATCTAAGAGTTGGTGATCATGGACTCATGAGAAAATGCACATGAGCAATGAAACTATTTTTGAGGGTGTTCTGATGTTTCCTGCAGAGGGTATTACAAGTCTAGTTAGGGATATATCCTTCTGTCTTCACCATATAAGGGTAAGCATTATGTCCTCTGCATCAGCTTTATTCTAGAGGTTTGTTTAAATGGCACCATACTTCTAAAGCATGCATTGAAATCAAAGCATATATTCAAGAACCTAATTTCTAAATCAGAGCACAACAACATGCTTATATATGAGCACTTAAAGATGCACCATCTTTCCTTGATGGTGTACGTTTTTAAATGTTAGAGCATTTTGCACTGTCACAAATAGGTTCGTGGCTAGTATGAGCAACTTGCCAAGAGAATCCAGTTGTCCTGTGGTAGGGTCCTGTTTGACAAATCTCCAACCTGCAGATTGCTGAGCTAATTCTTCTGATGCAGGTAACTGCCTAGTGTATGCATTCCTTTCCCAAGCTGCTCACCAAGAGAGTGACAGGAGCAAAAATATTCTAGGCCACTTCCCAAACAGGCACACTCCCAGTCCATCCACTGAAACTGCAGACATAGGTTAAGGTGGTTGGAGCCTCCAGACCAGAGGAATTCCTGTGCCTAAACATGCATTGCAGACTGGCATGTATATGCAAGACATGCAAGGGACATGAAATAATCTCCAGTTACCCACACATGGGAATTAGTAAGTGTAACTAGTATACATTGGATCCTTGCACTGGTTCTGCACATATTCCACCCACAACTGGGTTTTCATCAGCTGCCTCTAAACTCTTGTCCACAGACCTTTCTCTTGCACAGTGCAGGGTACAGAGATACAGCTCATTGACTGCTCTAGTCATGGAGAGCCCTAGCTTTTGCACTTCTTAACTTTTTGTAAGATTGCTTTTCTGAATAATGTTTTTGATGCTGTCTTTCTCAGAAAGAGGAGAATGGGTACTTTCTGCCTGCTCAGCATCTCCAGCTTCAACTGACCTGGGGAATGTGAAAACCCTGTCTGTGCCAATCACTTTGAGAATGAGGGAAAAAACAATGTTTCCCTCCTCCCTGAAATACAACTACTGGGTGTTAATCTACAAATGGTTGGGACTGTAGACTGGAGGTGCAAGAATTAAATGACTTTGTCATGTTCAGTCTGTATTTGAGACCTAGTGAGTGATCTGATTAATGAGATGCCCAAGTGCTTCTTCAAGGCCTGAAAGAGGCAATCTCTTTACTAACTCGTTTCCAGGAAAGCTTCCATGTTTTGAGGTTGTGCAGACTGTATTTCATTTCATGTATGTGCAGTTCAGTGTTGGCATTTTGAAGCAAAAGATCTAGGTATTCAACATAATTTCTGATTAGAGAAAAAAAAAACAAACTAGGTTCCTAGATGCATTGGATTATGGACATATTCATTTATAAATGTATATTTCATCAGCATACTGGATATATTTTCTATCTCCAGATTTTATTTTCAGATATTAATATACTTTCTTTTGAAGACATGTGAAGATGGCTATAAAACAGATAAATACTGTAATTAATAATTACATTTAATCATTAATAATAAATCAATAGATAATCTGAGTGTACGCTTATGCTATACTACATGTTGTCACCTTTAAAGTACACATTTATTTAAAAAATCAATACCTTTTAGCTATTGCAACTTTTATAATCTCTTTAAACTAAGTTGAGTAATGGTGGATATTATTTACATTTTGATCAGGCATTTTGCAGATTTCTCTCCAGGTTTCTCTATTGGTATGCATCACTAACAGGGAGCACAAAATGATGTAATTATAATGTAATTTGTAAGTAAATGCATGTTCAGCTTAAAAATGTGAAATTATTTTCCCTTTGAAATTAATAATATCTGTCATATAATATGGTTTACAATCTACAAATTTATTATGACAGTCTTGAGTTTCAAGAATCTCTCTGGGCTTTTTGTTCCCACACCAACAGCATATACATTTGTGAGGGTTCGTTAAAGTTTCCTGATTTGTTAGGCTATTACAGCATGAATTAGTACATTAGAATGCAGGCCATATACACCATAAACTTTTTGCAAAGAAAAGCAGTATTTCAAAACAGACTGCTACTGGTACAGTATATACTACTTATGTTTTGCTGCATGGAAAACAGCAGGTTTTAAAAAGAAACATTCATCATGAAGCAATTAATCCAGCCTGTTAACTTTTTAATGGAAAGATGTTGCAAGAAGTGTAATAGTAACTCCACTTGTCAACTATCTTGCAATTCTTGGTTCTCTATTAAATATTGCTGTATTGTAAAGTATTGTGTTGCAGATTTGCAACAATTCAAGAAAGAGCTAATAATTCCTGCAAATAAAGCAATAACAAAGCTCATACTCGTCACCGAGACTCTTCTCCTAAAGTGGAAAATCATTTGCTTAGAATTTCAGCTTTCCATGGGATCTTTGTTTACTGTTTTCTGCAGGAAAATGTTTAATGAATATGAGTGGTGAATGTGTAAATATCCAGCGTTAAGCTGGTGCAATAATCTTTTTCAAAAATACACTGTTGACTAGCTGCAGAAAGAATATTAGTCCAAATTGCACAGGGTTTTTTCTTAAATCAGACCCCTTGAATCACATGCTATCTAGTCCTCAATGTATTTGTATGCAAAGGACTATTTCTTTTCCTGTAACAGAGAAGGAATTTAAAATGTGTATGGGTTTCTGCTTTGGATAGTTGCTTTAATTCTTAGTTGCTTATATGTCTCTTATTTAGATCTAGTTGCATGACCATGTTTGCATGAGTAAGAATTAAAGATGATCTAAAGCATCATGCAAGCAAGTCCTGTTATAAGTTGCAGGGTCTTTTGGGGTCTTGCCACTGCAGTCTCCTCACAAAAACTCACAAAAAGTGGGCTGTCACTGGCCACAATTTTAAGTAAACCAGGATTACAACTGTACATCCAAAATGGCTGTGTGGCGTAGGCTCAGTTCCTCTCAATTGTTCTAAACTTGCAGATTCCTTTGTCTTATTGCAACCAATTGTAAGGCTGAGATCACTGGATGATTTACACCTTTGGATTTATTTGGTCAACAACAGTTCACCGATCCAGGCTGAAATAATTTGCAATTGCAACACAGGTAGGGAAAGGTGCAAATACAAATCAGGCACCTGAATTTTTTAAAGATTTCTCTGAGCTATTTCACATTTTTTTATGATGGATTATTACAGATATATTCAAGGTAGCATAAATGTAGGAAATCATACTACTGAAAGAAAATACTTAATAAAACTTCAGTTGTTACAAGAAAATGCTATGGAATATATGGTTTAGTTAAACAAATGAACACTTTTTAATGTGGATGATCTTTATCTGGAAAGCACATGATAAGGAACACAATTCAAATAAATTAAAAGTTAATATTTTACCTAGGACCAAGTGAAAACCTAGAGCTAAAGGTAAATGGCTTTTTATACTTAGGAGAATAATATTTTTAGCAATATTATTACCCTTGGAATTGCACCATTAAAACTTACTACAGTGTATTAGAATTTTCTTTATGTTTCATTCAGCCAAGTATCATGCCTTGGGATCAATAAGTAGATAATAAACTTCATTTATTACATTGAACAATTACAGACATGATTTATGGCAGCTGAAATGTGGTACTGGGATGAAGTAACATTCTAAACCTCTGTAAGTAACCTCCTTATGGAGAACGAACAGTACTGGAGTTATTGGACACCTCTGCTCCAAACAAAGCAATGAAAGTGAAACAAATACAATAATTCAGAGTGGTTTCCTACCTTGCTGTCTACAGCTCTCATCCTTTACTTTTACTGATAGATTGCAGATATTCATTCTTCTTTTTAAAGTATCTACAAATGTACAGCTCTGCCCATATTTCAATCCATACGCTGAACTTTTTACCCAGTACACCAGTGTCTGACAGTAACGGGAGCTATGTGAGAGGATCTAGGATAGCATATGGCCCGAGGTCCAGCTGGATGTCTGAGTCTGTCATTCCAGACGCAGGTTTGGATTGCTCAGTAATTAGCAACTGACTGTTTAATACTGTTAACTCATTTTTTCTTTGCAATTCATGTCCCGCTTTTCAAAATTCTAAAAGGACAAATTGTGTGGGTGCCAGCAAAAAAATAATAGTAACGAGCTCATTTCCATAGCATTGGAACCCATTTTCATGCTCTCTGATGATGGTTTCCAAAACTGAGTTTTACTGGCAAACAGGGTCCTGCTAGCATTGTCCTTCCAAATGCCTGGAGGAAATAATCCCAGGTTTCAAATGGAAAAATAAAAAATATGCTCAGTTCTGTGCAGGTTTTAGCTTTAGTTTTGTTATGAGCTGCAATGGCCCATAGGAAATGTAGCTTCAGAAAAAATGAATTTTTCTTTGTTAACAATTTGAAGTCATTTTGTTCCTGCTCATTAGATGCCACAGATTCAGACAGTTGGGCTCCCCTTGCTCGCTCTCAGTGAGGCAAAGAGACTTACTGTGATTTGTTAAACGTTGGCAACTCTACAGCTTTGCCTTTTCTATTCTCGGGCTGCAATCTGCCTCAGAACAGATCTGCAGTGGAAAGTTTTTCCTCTTGTGATTTGTGCTTCGTTGTTGAAGCGTATCTATGAACAATCAACAGCAAAGGTGTACAGATGTGGCACCAACAGGTAAATACTCGGCAGACAGTTCTCGTGTTTCACTTGAGCACAAAACCCAGTTACTCCAAGAAGGAACATCATCTTCCCCTCATCCATTATTTCTGGATTTGCTATTTTAGTGGCCGCATCCATTTGCCCTCTTAGTTTTGGAACGGTTGCCTCTCTTTTATTTGCCAAAGGCTATCTTCCATCTTCAGGTTCTATCATCAAGCACTGTTCTGGAAAGCCTAAATATAGCAGGGCTTTTGTACCACTTTATTTGTGTGTCACTGACCAGGGAATGTCACAAAGCACTCTTCCCATATCGGGTTTACTCCACCCCTGTTCCCCAGTCAAACTGCCCGAGGGCCAGAGAGCATGACTGAGCCTGATTCTGATTCTGCTCAGCTCTTGACAAATACAAACTATCAAGGTGAGTACATAAAGCACACAATGGCCTTCCTGATTCCAGGAAATTATATATTTTTTTCTCTGTCAGCAACATTAGCCAAACTTTGAGTGTATTTATGGGCTTTTCATGCAAATATTCCTTTGTGAATATATTATGCTGGGAAAAGTTATGGTTTTTTCTTCTTTTTCTGGCTCTTCTGGCATACTGGTAAAATACACATATTGTGCCTACACTAGAACTTCTGTCCTTGAAAACTCTGGCTTATAATTTCTTCTAATGCAGACCTTCTAATGCAACACCTTTAGAGTTCTCTGCCAGCATCTGTGGCAAATGGAATGGGTTGTACCCTGCAAGTAAATTCAGAATATTATTTATCATATCCTGCTCTTTAAGAGAGATTCTGAAGTTCAGTGGAAGTTATCTACAATCCATTCACTTAGTTCTCATAGAACTAAGGAGTTTAGGATTATACATGCTTTAGTTTGTTCCCAAGGTACAGAGGAAAATGAAGGAAAGAGATAAAGGAATGGGATCAATCACTGTGACTGCCATGGATACCTCGTTGACCATACTGCAGCATCTGACTATGTCAAATATTCTGCACATAGGAATATTTCATATTTTCTTGGACCTAAACAGCTATCGTAGACACAAGAATTACCAATGTGTGATAACATCTGGCAAGTTATTTCTTTACTGCTGATGCTGATGGTTCACCCTGGAGATTACAGTTGGAGTTAACGATACATTTTTGTGTAGCATATAAAGTGAAAATGCAAATCTGTTCATATTAAAATGAAGTGTTACATCTATCCAGCTGGACTTCTCCTTTTTTTCTTGACACTGAATCTATTTGTTCCCTCATGGCTCCCTAGAAAGCTCTTACTGCTACATATCCACAGCAGTAGGTTACAAGTGTGTGTAATCTGACTGATCATCTCTTAGGCCAAAGATCATTTGAAGACACACACCAAGGCTACTTTCCAAAGACAGGCTCCCATTGCATCTGCCCAACGAGTCTTATGGGAGGGTAGTTGGTTGGTTAGTTGTGTGGACTGAGTTATGATTTTGTGTCACTCCTTAAACTGTTGCAATAATAGCAAAATGCCAAGCTCTTTTAATGGGATCTATGCAAGGATTTTTATGGACAAATCATCAGACTCACTTATTCTTAAATATTTCTGTACTTTGGACTTTGGTTTGCTGTTCATGTCTTCAGGAAGGTGAAAGTGGGTACACACAAAGGCTCTCCAATGATTCTAAACATCAGTCAGTCTTTCCATTGTAATGATTCATCCATATCTGGACAAACAATAAATCTCATGTATTCTGAATGCAGGTTTACAAATTCCTATACGTCTATGGCGTGCCATAGGATCCTGATTCATCACTTGACCGTATCTGATGTGTCTTCAAATGTATGGCTAACCCTGTAGGTTACACCAGGTGGCCCCAAATCCAGAGGGCACACATATGGGATCTGAGAAGAGTTCTCAGATTCTTGCTATAAGTATCATTGCATGATCACATTGCATGATCCACTGCCTTAATGATCCCCAGCACATTATGTAGAATTCATATACTGCACAAAACTGTAAACCCTAAATTAAACAGAATGAATATTTTTGGAAAGAGTAAAGGAATCCCTCTAAGTAAAATTTACAGATTAATTGGTAATTCATTTGCAGTTGCTCTCTAAAATTGAGGACAGGTTAATGCCAGGCAGTGCCATGCATGGATAAATTGCAGTCATTTGCTTTGCAGTGAATCTAGGCTTCTAAACTGGGGTAACATTTATGCTGACCAACTAGCTCTGGTTTTTTTGACATGCTGGCCTTCTATAAGGCCAAGTCAGTACAGAGATTGATAACTAGGAGCTTGAAAAATTTGCATTTATCATCCGAATAAAATGTTGAAATAGGAAGAACTGGAGATCATTATGTGCTGCAAAACTCCTTTTTTTCCTGCATGCTGCAGCTGCTGGCATTCTTTTCAGATGCAAAAGGTATTCATCCTCCACTGCCAGGCCAAAAAATCCTCCAGAGTATTAGCACAGAAATTTTGATTCCTAATCAGTGAGAAAATAAACTCTGTGTAAAAAATCATGTATATGTTCACTATAATGCAACTTTCAGTACCACGTACCTACATATATAAAATAGTAGTATAGAAACTAGCTGTTTGTAGTTACTCAAATGATTATTGTAGAGTATTATTATGTTCCATATAAAAGGTGAAAGATAAATATATATGAAGAATAAAAAAGGCATATATTTTTAATTGCTAGCTAATATGTACTTACAGCTAAAATAAGCTTAGCACATTTTAATTTTTTTTTAATGGTTTAACAATGTAAATCCTGAAAGTTTGCAGTATAAGTTCTTAGGAAAAGAACCTTTTTGTTAAGAAAGATCAACACTGATTGTCATGCAAGCTCAATTAAGCCTGATTTTACCAATAAAAATGTATTGAAATGCAGTTGTTACTAAAGGCAATGAGGATTTTTCAGCTGACTTCAGAAGAATCCGGACTTCCCTGTAACAGATTAGGAAATTCTGTGGCAATATGCAGCTCGTGTAATCTGTGTACTATTTTTTTCCAAATTAGGTTGGAAGTAGTTATTTTCACTAAAAACATGACACAATTGGAAATGCATATCTCAAGCACTTTGACTATTTGGCTATTTACTTATTGAGGCTACAGATAAATGCATAAAGAACACAGTAATTTCTTTCTTGTGAGATTTTATTTGTCTGCTAAATGTACAATGTCACAGGTGATTTACAAAATTTGATTCTTTTAAATGTGGTTTCAACTATTTCTCTTAGGAGCTAATAGAGTTCAATGTGAATGTAACTATTTGTTTCTAAAAAGCATTTTTAAACATCCTGATTTTGCCAAAACTGTAATGTTACAATTGTAATATGCCACAAATATCCTCAAGTTCAGTGGTGCCTTAGAGCTGTCAATCATTCTGAAGCAACTGGAAAACCTTCTTTGTTCTCTTTCTGCTATATAAAAACATATCCTAATGTGATCACTAGTCATTCTTGTATAGTGCTTTTTATTGCCTGAAAACCCAAACTGGAACACTGGCTTTTTATTTACGTACTAGCAAGATGCATTTCATAACAGGTGCTAATTTTATATGGTAAGATGGCCCAACCATGTATTAAGCTCATTGTTTTCTATCTGAAGCAGATGTTGCCACAAATATCATTGTTTTGCTGTGTGTCTTTTTTTGCTCTGGCATTTGCCTGCCAGTTCCTCTAATTTTATTTTTTTAAAATTTCTTTCCCATGTATTTTTAAAATTACAGATGTCTGTCTAATAATGACAAATATTTCCTAACAGCTAAATCTCCATTTGCAGTCAGTGTAGCAACTTTTCTCCCCTCTGTTAACTGCGAGTGTCAACATTTCCTTCTACAACAGCATAAATTGCTGATTTCTAGCATATGGACATGGAATGCCAGATACGTTGTGGCTTAGCTGAGGCATTAAAGAAATCTCTCAGTGTTGCTGAGTGCTGCTGCTTCCTAGGGTCAAGGAAATGAGGGATGTGAATTTAGTGTTAGAGAAACAAAAGGAGAAGAATATTTGGATTTTGTAAATATTTGAGAGAAAAAAAAAAAGGAAAGAGGCAAAGTCCTACCTCCCCATTAGCTCTCGTTATTCCACGTGCAATGCCAGGCTGCTGTGGAGTACAGCAGAGCCCTTTCAAATTGTGAGTCTAATCCACCAGAGCTGCATCGAAATAACAAAACACATTATATGTTGTAAAGGAGGTGAATGCAGAATCTCTAAATGTATAAAGGATTCTAAGAAATGCAACTTAACTTGCTGAAAGATAGGAAAAGATAAGCTTTTGGGGATCATGTATTGGCACTTTAAAAAACCCTTCATACTAGACAAAGTCTAAATATGCCCTACGAAGTTTGGCTCACGTAACTGTACTAAATAGGAGCCTACGACACTGAGTACATTGTTTAAAGACTACTTCAGGATGGTTTAAGAAGAGGATGATATAATCTAAATATGTGATAAAAAGAGATTACTGGTACATATAATATTCCTCACTGGCAGGCATTCCTATCATGTCATATCAAAGTCTAGCAAAATGTTGAAAGTTAGAAATGTTATCTAGCATTAGCAGGCATTTAAGGAACGTCTCTTGAATATTTCTAGCATAAAAAAGTATTTCATGTGATGTAAATGAATGGTAATTTTCTGACTTTAAAAGAGAACTGTGCCAGTACATTTCAGCATTCTGGACCCAATTCTGCAAACATGGAGATGCTTTCAATTTGCTCTGCCTGCCTTCCCGCCTTAGATGGCTGCGATTGCAGCGAAATTAATCCATTTAAAAATCTGCGGCTTAAACTTAAGGATTTTCAGTTTTTTTCCCTCTCTCTTTTTTTTCTTAGAATATCAATAAGTTCCAATTGAAGAGCGGATTCTTTTGCAATTCAGGCATGTGCCGGCGATAACGGGCGAGTTGGCATGAAGAGAGGCAGAGATGGATTAATTATGCAGAGAACATGGAAATTCTGCTTATCATCGGCTAGCAAAGGAGCCCAGCTCACATAATCAGCAAACGAAGGGAGAGAAAAAAATAACAATGCAATGGCACCTTCCAGCCCATCATCAGGATTTTTTCTACCCCCTTGTAATTAAAAAATAACATACACTTATAGCCCTATCTCCTGTGCAGGCAAGGAGTGGATGTCCACAAAATAATTGCACTGGGATATTAGAGCTGGGAACAAGGGCTGTCCATTCCTACTATCCCTTACTCTCTCCCTCCCTCTCTTTTCTGGCCTCTCCTAGGCACTTTCTTTCTGTCTGCATTTGGAATCAGATGAATGTCTCAGGTGACATCCTATCTCAGTGTCCATAAGTCCCAAACCTCATCCTTATCAAGATTCAAGCAAACATGTATATGATAAATATTTGAAGTGCTGAAGCTGTGGGGTTTTATCCTGATCACCTATGAGCTATCAGCAGAAAATCACTTTGATGAAAACCTTTCCGAATAGTCTTTCTGAGTTACAAAATAGACTGGTTAGAATGATTTTTTTTGTTGCTGTTTCTATTTCACTTTTGGTCAAAAAAGGTTGTGTTACCTGGAAAGTTGTTGGGTTTTTTCCTTCATTTCCATCTCACGGCTTTTTAAGTGAAAGGTAAAAAATAAAGAAAAGCAACAGATTTATTGCTTAGATGAAATTATGGTTGTTTAATAAGATTGTTTATATTTATAATTTAAAAAAATCTATTGCTTGTGAAAAAGATATATTGATTCTGTATTTGTTACTGTTCACTTTTCTAATGGTATTTCTCATGCAAATTAAGATGCAGACAGTATATTTTACAATTTTGCTCTGTAGGCAGATGGTTTTACAATTGCATTTTGCTGCTTTGGTATCCAGCTACTGTTTCACCCCTTGCTTCATGTTAAGTCGTGCTCCCAGACTTGCTGAGCCCTGGTGTCCCTCCCTCCCTCCAGACTCATTGGTCAGCAAGGGAGAATGAAGAGGGAGAATGAAGCCCAGAATGACAAAAATTATGCAAGTAGGAAGGGAGAGCAGTAGGCCAGGATTATAAAGCTGGCTGTCTCTGGAAATTTAATTTATTCATTGAGTTCCTCCAAAGCAGGGGACCGGCGTGGGGTGAAGTTTGCACACCAGTAAATGAACTCCTGGGAACTTTATTGATAACTGATTCTCTACTAAATTTATAAAATATTTTTAATCCCCATTTGGAAACAGAGATGAAGCTGGAAAAGAATAATCTGATTCCGCTGCAGTTACACATGATAAATCAGAAATAAATTTTCATCAGTATCCTTAAGAAAAACATTTACAAAACTGGCATCTTAAAGACAAGGCATTGTTCCAGACTCTGCTCTGAGGCTCCATAGTATAAATCCAGAATAAATCCTCTGAGCTCATTATATTATATAATCAAAGCAGCGCTAACGTATATGTGTGCACATAATCACACATGGTTTCAGGAAAAGGTTCAACAGGGTGAAGCTTATGCTACTTGCTTCAGCAGTACAAGATCCTCTCTAAAATCCTCTGTTAAAATGACCTCAATGAGGTTTCTTTGTTTTAAATTAAATTAGAGCAGATCGGCTCTTGGACACTGCAGCATTCCTGCACTGCAGGGGTGCAGCAGTGGCATGTGTGTTCCTGGAAAAACACTTCCAGCCCGAGAAATCCCCCTGTCCGACTCCTCTGACTCCCAGCCACTGCTCCCAGTGAAGATGCCAGGTAGGGACATTTAGAGCTTAGTGTTCCCACCTGGGCATTTTGTGAATAGGAAATAGTCTGAGATCTTCAACTGTTCAAGTCACAATAGTACTTTGGGAGCAGATGGACTCTGGGATTCAGTTCCCTATCCTCATACCCGTCTTAGAGAGGGCCAACTGTAGAGAGGACACAGCTGACACCAACCTGAGGGCAGCCCTGTTGTAATAATAGTTTTGTGAGGTTGAATGGAATAGGAAAAAAAAAAAAAAAAGGAGGTGGGATGATATGTCTGTAGTCCCAGGAAAACATCAGAGGTACAGCCACCAGAAGTACTCTCTAGATTACACATGTATAGTCTATACGTTAGGCTGGAGCTAGCAAACAGTAATAACTTCACTGCAGAGGCAAGAGGGGGTCACCTGGCTAAGTACTGTTTGTGAAGAGAAGAAATCATGGTCAGAATCTAAACCAGCTACCAATATTGTCCTTGAGCCTATAAATAGACCTGCATAGCCGGGCGTACGTTCACGCAGAGCTGCAGCTACAAGTTCGCTTGGCGAGTTTGATCTTTAACAGTTCCTGGTACTAAGCAGGTTTTTGTTGCCCTGCTGTGATAGAAACTCTGCATAGAGAGCATACTTCTATAATCTTTTACATTTCCTGAAAACAAGTTTCAACATCTTTCACAATAGGAGGCAGATAATAGAATTCTCAGTAACCGTAACAGTAAATGGATTTGTAATCTACCCATGATTAAAATTATTTTCATCACGAAGCAGAATTATCGTTATTGTTGCCATTTTAATATTATCAACTATAAAGTGTCTCGGTGATTGATAATATAGACAGCAAAACCCTATATTATGGTAATTAAATCTAAAATGAATCAGCCATCCTTATACATCTTAGTATAGCACCTGCTTATTTAAAAACAATTATATTCTGGCGTCACATAATGGGACACACTACTTTAAGGTAGAAGAACTGCTCAGGATCAAAAAGTTGAGCCACAGGCAAACCAGAAAGTTAAAGGAAGCTTTTCAGTCTGATTTTTTCATAAAATCTAAAATCTATGCTACAAATGTGACAGGAGAGAAGCGAACAGCTTTCCAAGATGTAGGCATTTTCCTGTTTGTAGCATTTGCACGAGTGTGTGCTTGTACAGGTGCAAACGAGAGGAAAAAACAAACTCCATTTGCCTTTAATTGTATTGCTTCTGCCTTCCAAGGGAACCAAGCAACTGTGAGAACAAAACTAAACTGTTCCATTCTTTTTTTTTAAAAAAGGTAGTTTCCTATCCCTCAAGTTTCAGAGTGCCAGTTTAGTGCTGTCTTAAATTCAGGCTAGCTCATGGATTAGTAGCATTTCAAAGCAGATGCCAATATCTGCAAATGTTAAACTAGGCAAAAATATTCTAAAAAAATATTTGTTCACCCTTTCCATATAAGAAGATTTCATAGGGACAGGAGCTTCTCAACCAGAAGAGCATTTATACCTTTCATCCCCTTAATCTTCAGCTGTTTTCAGTGCATTTTGCCACTGCCTGCTCTTACAAGCTACTTTTTTCGTTTTGGTGAAATTTTAGTACAAAAAAATTCTTCAATGCCTCCGTTCATTTGCAGATTTCACCAGGCTTGCAAAAGCACACCTGTTGTGCTGTCTGGATTTCCTTTTCTGATCATAGGCTTCTGACAAAGAGGGGGGAAAAGAAAGATTTTTATCAAACACTCTTCACCGGACAATGAATTTTCTTCACCATTTGAATGTATCTGTGGAATGCCTGAGTGATTCATTACAGCAGATTCTGAAGTATGACAATGGGCCGCAGAAATGACTGATGGTATCTTTTTCCTGATTTCATTTCCCTGATCCTCTTCATCCCTTGGCCTGTGTACCTCGATTAATTAGAAACCAGGGATTTTCACTCATCAGCTGATGGGTTTCATGCTCCACTCTGTCACAAATCTGCTGCTTGCACTATCTCTCTTACAGCTGGTGGCTGCTTTAAAAACTTTCTTTTTTCTTTTTTCTTTTTTTTTCCCCTTTTTTGAAGCAGTGCTTTGTGACTACAGGTTTAGGCCTTTTTAAGATTCAGACATATTTTTAAAAAGAGATTAAAAATTAAAGTAAAGAAGATTCAAAATCTCTGATTAAGTTAATCCCTATCCAAATGATACTTGTCCAAAAATGAACTTTTTGAAGAGATAATAATGTAAATGTTTCATAGCTCTCAGCTTTCCAAGTTCTTTTTTCAAGATATAATAATTGAAGTATTATGCAAAGGATGAAAGTATATAAATATGATTTTTGTGAAAAAGGCCCATATTCTCAGTTCACATGCATTTTAGTCCTGCCTATACTATATTGTTAAGCCAATTGCATTTCAGATTTCACTTGTATGAGGCACCTTATAATAGGATCCTGCAATAAATCATTGAACTATTATTGTTTCTGGAGGAAATATTTCATAATTGAAAATATGCTGCCCCTTAGGGTATATACCAAATTAAAATCACATGGTGATATAATCCCTAAGGAAACAAACCATAATTAAGTAGTATTTAAAATGCAGAATATTTTGCAAAAAAAAAATCCCCCTCAGAAACTTAAAATAATGTGTGAATCACAGACAACAAACATATCAATTATGTCTACCATAGAAAATGTAACCACTGCTAGTTTTACTTTCTTATCATTATATATAGCCTCCCAGAATTGTTTCATTTAATTTCTTCATTTAATATATTGTCTGCATTAAAACAGGAGCCTTCTTTTTCTCCCCTTTTTTCTTCTATGTGAGCAAGGATCAGAAGCAGAGCAGTCTTTCTGGAATGTCAGACTTTGTGGACTCCATGTGTTTCTGAGAGGGGCAATGCAGAGTCATAGACATCCACAGCTCTTGTTTCTACAGATTAAAATAGATTAAGTCTATAACATGGATAAATTTAATTATGATTCTTTGAGCCTCTGTATTATTGATCGATTGTCTAGGTATATAAATATACACATAAGAGCTCATCACAGAGTCTTCTGCCAGGCAGGAATTTGCTCAAGAAAAAATATTTTCTGTTTATTCCTTTCCTCGGCTTTCATTTTGTCATAAAATAAATGGTGTGGATGGTGTGTAAAGATGCAAAAGCAGATAGAAAATCAACATATCTGTTCAATTAAAAATTAACTTCAAAATGCTAAATGATTTACCTTAATCCACTCATTTTAATCATTCCTTTCTACACTAACTTATTTTGTTCATCAATAACAGGCTGCCTTTTCAAGGCAGCATCCATAAACTAGCCTGCTGCGCAGAGGATCCTTGCTACCCCACAGCAATCTAAACCATGGCAACCTGCATCAGAGGATCAGCTCTGTAGTGCCCAGGTGTGCACCTGCACTTGCTCTGTCCCAGGACTGGTTCCCAGAAGATCTAAATGGGATGTGCTCAGCTAAATAAAAGAAAGCCATAAGAAATCTTACCTTTGGGATTTCTTTTCTATTTGCTGCCATTTTGATATTGGTTAGGAAGAGGAGGGGTAATAATATTCAAAGTACTTCAGTTTTTCTAAGACAGATTCTGCAGCCAGACATTCTCAGTCCTTTGTCAGCCTGCAGTTTGTGTAAACACATTAGAGACTGAATATTGTGTTTCGTGGGAATTTGACCGTAGACATCTGCTGCTTTTTCATGATGACAAAAAATAGCATTATTTTGATTAGTCTTACAGAACTGATTCCCCAAAATCAAGTCAAACCCATTGTAAATATTCATCCATGTAAGTCCTCCGTCACCTCTATTTTGCAATCTCCCCTGTGCAGTACTCCAAATCACCCAGGTCAGAAGTTTGCTGCTAAAACCATTTTTCTGAGTCATTATTCTGAATTCCTTCACTAGATCCCTTTGCTTGACCACATCACAACCAAGCTCACAGTTCTTCCCTTGGAGATTAGCCTTATCCTTCAAAGATTTCCCCCACACCAGCTGCTAGTTCAGCCTGCAGCCTTCTCTGCTGCTGGTGCCCATGGGAGAGTCTTAACCATCACCTCCAGGACTCATCCCCCAGGCACCTCCTTTATGGTGCAGCCACTAACACCACTCTTGTCAATCCCTCTGTGATCATTTCTCCATTCATGTCGAATTCAATGTGATAATTCTGCAGATTCACTGTTTGAGACCTTCCATTTCATCTTCTAATGCCATCTTCAGTGTCAGCATGGCTGGACACCAGTAAGAAAATAGCTGTTAACAGAAGAGGAAAATGGAATGGATGAGACGAGAATGTGGATTTCCCTTGCATTTAAAGTGTTAATACATTGAATAAATAGAAGTGCTACATTGTGGACTTGCAGGAACTGTAGTTTTCCTGTGTTTCATGGCAAGGTGCTCCAGCTTCCAGTACGAAAAAAAATAGGCACTGACAGTTGATGGCTTTGTGGATCTTAAGGCTCACCTTACTTTCTCTATCCAGATACTTGAAAGTGAGTAAATAACTTTTTTATTTGTTTGGTTTTCTTTTTCTTTAAATCAGCTTTTATGCTCCTTCATCCAGGAAAAGATCTGTGTACATCTTTGCCCCGGGGCATACGGATTCATGTAGTCCCCTAGTCTGCTTCAGGTTGCTGTAACCATTTAACTGAAGTACAGGCACCTGTACTAAGGACTCCACCTTCCCAATATAGTCAATATAGGAAAAGTAAGGAACCTTCAGAAGGTGCTCATAGCTCCAAAATCAGCTGTGTGGGGTTACAAAGAGTGAATATTCCTCCCCTTCACTTGTGGTGATGAGCACAATGATGTTCTGATCCTGATGGTGCATTTCTGGGAATAAGACGATGATAATATGAAAAAATGATAATCATTTTAACTGTCATTTGAGTCTTGAATAATTCTGTGTGCTACAGAAGAAGACCCTTCTTAAAAGAAACAATCTGTGAAACTGAACATTTATTTTGTGGAATTGAACCCTGATGAACTGAAATCCCATTATCATTTCATTTGTTCCCTGAGATTCATTTCTCTGCAGATTTCCAAAGAACAGCACTAGATCAGTACATCTCTCAGCCCAAGCTCACCAGTCATCATCAACACTATCTTTGTATTTGAAAATTAAAAAGCTAATTAAAAAGCAAGGATGGATAAGAATTTGCATTTCTGATCAACAAAGTTTTTTAAGTTTCTCTTGCTATCAGACTTAGTAAGAAAAAAATATCGTGCCAAACAATTTTACCTGTTTATTAAGAAGCAGAAGAACTTTGTTAGGGTAGGCAACAACTATTTGCTTTTATAGAGAGACATTATTATCTGTATTTTTCTCTAAGCTCAGAGAGACATTATCCACAGCTCCTTTTCCAGGTTGCCTAATTCTGAGATTACAGGCAAATAAAAATGTGAATAGTTTTATTGTTGTGACACAGACAGCATTTTGAAAGGATCCCCAAAGGGTAACACACTAGACTGGAAAAGTGGGAGAGGAACACTGGCTTCCCAATCTGGCTTTTTAACTTCATCCTTGATAAAGACACAGCCCCTAAAAACACCACTATCAGAGAAACCCTGAAGTTAATCAAACCTAATCAGCTTGAAATGCCCTCGAAAACAATACCCTTTACTGCAGTGCCAAGGCATAAACAAACTCCCCCAAAACAAGCATATTTGTGGATGCTTCTGTCTTGCTCACCTACTGTAAAGAGGTTGGATTTGGACTGCTCTGGCATCAGTAGGACCTGATGCTGTTAGACAACGGGATGGGACTCTGTCCCTAAGCCCACTGCCAAGAGGGCACACAGGCAAATGCACTGGGTGTTGACATTCATATTGATCATATTCTTTCTTTTTTTATAAATCTGATGAACTTTTAACAGAAATAGTAACATTTTAGAAATTCAGAACATCAGCAATATTTTTGTCATAAGAAAAACATCTGGCACAATCCTAGTTTGGTTATCATTGCTGAGAGCAGACACATAACTCCTCTCTGCAAATCTGATATTAAAATTTTCAAATTGTATCTAATAATAATTGTCTTAACGGTATCTTAATATAGAAGTGTCTTAATCTTAAGACTATTGTAAAGTGTCCTTTGAATAAAACAAAGTCAAATAGTCTTATTTCAGCCACAGTTTCCAACATTAGTTTCTCACCTGTTACTAGTATNTATCTAATAATAATTGTCTTAACGATATCTTAGTTTCTCACCTGTTACAAGCAAGTCAGCATCTTGGATAACATAAAGTTTCCCAACAATTTTTGATTGCTACAGTTTATAAGAGATGTCATAACAGTACCAGGAGATGCCCTGATGCTGTCTGCTGCAGAAAATATAACACCCCAATGATATTTAAGAAAATGGGGCAGGCATGGCCTCTGGTCAGCCTAGCACATACTCTTCTAAGGCCTAGAATTGCTCTGAAGTGGAAGAAGAGCTGATCAGAACTTTTCCCTCATTTGCAGGGCATTGTGCAGCAGAAGCACACGTTCCTTCTCCTTTCCTGGGCACACTGCAAAGGCTTTCTAAGAGATGCAGTAGCTCACAGGACAGGTCTGACACGGCAGCTGCACCCATGAGAACACATGTACAGGAGACCTGTGTCCCACAAAGCTGTACTGGGATTTCAGTGGCAACAACATAAGGTCTTCCAACTAGAAGAAAATCTGGAATTCCAAAGCATACTACTTTAAGTGAGCTTTTTTATCTTCACCTTCCAGTTTTACATTGGCATGTGCAGCTATTAATGTTCAAAGGGCTACAAATTATTTAGACCCTTGGGAGAACTTGTGTGATGAGCAGAATATATCCAGGAATATCTATTTTTTAGCTGCATCCCATTTAGTAAAACACACTCCCTGTTGTTCATGAAGGGGCAGTACTAAAATCAGTTTATTTCAAACAAAAACCTTCTTTTAAATAATTCCTTAAGGATTTCTAAATCAATTTTTAACATCTGGGCCATCTTATATCTGCTTCAGCAGTCTAATAGTCTCAGTTTCAAAAGAAAAGACATTTCACTGAGATTCACCACTAGATGACAGATGGATCCTCTCGTACTGCCCGAGACATGAAATTGCAGGTGACACCTGATATATGAAAATAAAAGAGCACCCATCAAGTAATCAGCCCCTGGCCTTTACTTCAGTGACGTCATGAAAATGCAGGTGGCTTACCTCTGGATCCTGGTGCTTCAGAGCAAAATGGTGTGCATTGTTAGGGGCTTACAGAGAAAACTTTTATCTCCCCATCTTTGTGGTCTCTGTTGTGATAATTCTGGAGTGAAGCCATCTTTACTACTCTGCCTGCTTAGCTGAAAGTTAGGAGCATGTGGCTGCAGGGCTGTTTATCCTATGCTCTCTTGTAAAGGCCTTCTTTTGAGGTTTGCAGTTGTTATCAATAGTGGAGTGTGTCCTGCACTGTGATTAAGAGAATATAAGGGGAGAAAATTAATTCCACTCCACTGTTCAACTCTCAAACAGAGGTCAAGCCAGTTTTCAAACTAACGTCTGAGCAGAGATCCTTTTCTCTTCCCAGTACTGGGCATGTCCTTCACCTCTGCCCAATATCATATTTGGTGGTTTGAAGGAGTAGCTGATTTTTCATATACTGTTAGATACCTTCAGAGCTATCAGCTAAGCATTTTATTTAAAATCCACTATTCATGTTGGCAGTCTAACTATTCTTTATCCCAGGAGTCAAGAAGATACTATGGAAGTATAATATCTCCCCTACAACAGGGGAGTCTTTGCCTCAGAGCAGGAGGCATCACATTCTAGTGTAGGACTATGAAAGCCATATCTTGGCCATGTAGAAACAAGACTGTGCCTGCCTTTTTCCTGGTGCTATTTTAAATGTTCAGCCCTACTTCACTGGTCTATGCTTTGACATGTTAGATTGTGTCATGATAATCAGGTTTTGACCAATTACTGTTTTCAAAGTATTGAAGTAGTAGTATTTTAACAAAAGTACATCTATGGAAGGATTTATTCCAGTGTTATTTCTCTGGCTCCCTTAAGAGTAAGGCAAAATATTGTTCATGTAAGTTCTACCCACTACATAAAATACTGTTTCTATAAATATTGCACAAAATAAAAAATTATTTGGTGATGTTTTCATACCAGGATTTTTCTTCCTGTATACTCTCCTGAAGTGTCTTTTTATTACCATGAACATCTCATAAAACACATTTTAATGTTGCATGCTCAACAATTGCAGGTATTTATTTTCCAGGAGCTTTCACATCACAAGCTCTGTATCTATAATTTCCCACATCTAACCAGAGAGTAAGAAACAATTATATGAGTCTCCAGTGACCTAAGGGAGCTAAGAAAAGAACTGAAATAAGAAATGATGAAGAAACAAAAATTCACCAAACAAATTGAGTGGATGATTTCAAACACAGATTAAAGGAAAATGAGGTGTTTTTAAGAAACAAATAAAGAAGAAATAAAATTATTGAAAAATTGATAAATAAAAAAAGTATTTATTATTTATTGGGACATTTTTTTTCACATAATTGAAGGAGATATGATTTTCAAGAGATTTTGGCTTAGAGTGCTTGTCCTTGACAATGCTAGGCAATTCAATGTGCCATTTTTTTGTGACCTTAAAGGGACAGGATTCTTTATCATGAAGTACAAAGTGGAATTAGACACAGATCTTTGAAAGCATCACTAGTGTCTTCAACAGTTTTGGCTGTGGCGCTCATTTTCCCACTTGTCCCAGTCTGAAAAAGTAGCCTTAATTAGTGTATTTTTCATTTAGAGCCCAAGCTGTAAACAGGGAGATATGATGTCTGTATATCAACACCTGAGTATGAAGAGACTGCTCTGCACACACAAATTGCATGCGTGAAGCAGTCCTGGGGAAGTACTGTTTTATGTAATGGTATCTAGTCATATGTCTCTTCAAGATTTGTATTTAATTCAGCATTACACTATCAAAGTGGCAGTGCACTGTATCAGTAACAGCAAATGTTTGGGTCCTTGCTGTGTAGGTAGCTAAGCACATGAAAACATTTCTTCCTGACAAAGCAGAAGGGTATCACTAAACCCTGGAGCTCCTCAGCCTCTGTCTTAATCACAAACCCTCCCAGTCTATGACAGTAGATCATGGCTGAGGTTGTCTATAAATTAAATGTTAACTTCTAACTAACCTACTGATATATACTGTATATTCAATCCTGCATTCACTGTCCTCTGAAGTACTTGACAGATTAAGTCAGGTTTGCAGCAGGATACAGAACTGTCCCTGGGGATCAGTATGACTAAGCTGAAATCTCTTCCATTTTTAGAGGGTTTGTGCTACAGAAGTACTTCTCCAGTTTGTTTAAAATGTGCCCTGTTATCTGAGGTAGGACTGATAGTACTGCTTATGTTCAATGTTGTCTGATGCTTCCCATTTGAAGATTCTGGTTTCATCTGCTGACACATGTTTTAGACTTTAACCTTTGGTTTTGAAATTGAAGTTTTCCTGTTGTGCATCTCTCTCAGGATGAGTAAGTTTTGGAAATTTCAGCCAAAAGGGATTTCATTGTCTCCATGAATGAATGCATCAAAAAGCATGTGGTGTTTCTTTAAGAGCCCCCAAGCTCCATTAAATTGTTCTAGTGACCTTTCCTTATAAGACCTGGTGCCTCCATCCTTGAAATAAGTCTTTCTGTCTTGCTTATAAGAAAAACAATCCTGGATAGGTACCAGAAAACAGTAACGTATATCTGTATCAACCTTCCCACGCCTCCATTCCAAAATGACCACAAATAATGAACATAAATACAAAATGAACATAAATAATACTTCTCAGAAGAGCAGTTTGCAGGTATCATGGTGTCATCTCTGGTTATGAAACTGTTGTACTGAGCACCGTAGCAAAGCTCATGAAGTAATACACAGTTCTGTCTAAAAACACAGGCCAGGATTTCACCAGTGGAAGAACAACAGACTGGATAGCAGGTCACCAAATATACAGTGGATAAAGGAGAAACTATTCGATCTAAATGTCTTTTCACTAAAGGTATGAGTTGTGGTGAAAGAGGAAATGTTAACATCCTACCAATTTCTGATTACTAAGGGCCTGAGTCTGCAATTTGAGTATATTTGTATTAATATTCATGTGTGATTTACCCATACAGTACAATTACTCTGTCTGCTGCATTTAGTTTCATTTTAGATTTGCTTGGGTCTGTGTTTGCCTGTTAAACAAATACGTATTTTGCCCATTATATCACCACTTTCCTCTTGAGACATCAACAGAAAACATGTTTATTCAAGTTCAGTGGTAGTTCTAATAGACCACTTCTCTATATGAATATGAGAAAGAAAAACTCTTAAGATACTTTATCCGAAGCCACACTCTCACAATCAGCTGAGATTCACTCACTGAGGTACGTCAGCCATTGAGCCAGGCAGTGCTTTCTCTCCCCATTTTCAAATTGCAAACCAAAGTCTTTTTTCTAGCAAATTCTTGCCTTTTCAAATTACTGGTTAATACTGTAGTAGCAAAGATAAACTTCATAAAATAGATTAAATACTAAAAATGTAATTATGTTTTAAATTAAATGTAAATGTTTAAAAATATAAAACTTTGTAAATGTGTTTTTGCATTTTGCACTGAAACCTCCCATATATATGTATAGAGCAATTGACCACACATAAAACTGTCTCACAAATTTCAAAGTAATAGTTTGTGTAATTATATTGAATCAGAGGGGTCCTGTTACTTTGTTCATAGCTGGGAAAAAAAAGCTTATGTAATACTGAAATGAAATGTTATTACAGTCTCACTTACTCATTCTTGGAATTGGTTTAGTGATTACTTCAACATCGACATCAGTGAAAAACATTTGACATCTGGCCTAGAAAATCAGACAGCAGACCACAGAGACTTTGATTAAAAAACTTCATGTAATTTTCTCCAATCAGTAAGCTGGCCTATTCTTTTATTAGAAAGAAGGTTTCACTCGTCACCTGCAAATTTCTAGGAAGACCTCAGAGAAGAAGAAAAAAGAAAAAAAGAAAAAAGGCAGTTCTCCTACTTTTATAATAAACTTCCATTCCAACAAGCAACTGCACAGACTGAAGAGGTGCATCAGTTTCACTGACAATTTGTTTTCTTCTGTTTTCAAATGGTCAAACATCTGATTTCCACAGGTGATTTTGCTATTTATTCCTTTATCAAAGATTCCTATTTCATCCTTCTCTATTTAATGATTCCAAGGGAGTTTTGCAGAAGATGCAAAACCATTTTCTGGAAAGAGACAGCAAAATGTACAAGTTTTTTCATGGTCCCTGTATGTCACTGAATAATCCAAGTTAGAAATATTCTAGGCCATTTATGCTCATGTTTTTCTATCCTCCTCCAGAGCACTCTATGATGAGAAAGAACAAACCACCAGTGCAGTATTACAACATACACTCAGAAATGAACTGCATGGCAGCATCATCATGAATTAGTCTCAGGCTGAGACTCTGGTTCATGACATGAGAGTGAGGCACCAATGAACTCAGGCAACAACTACTGCAGTACTGAACCATCACACTGCCCTTCCTCTTCGAATCAAATTTATGTGATAAAACTGATTAATTTACTTATTTTCAACAAAGTAGCTTCAATGTTTCTGTTTTCATCTCAAAGAAAGTTGTTGAAGCCATTTCAAACACAATATACGCTCCTCCCGTTCTTCAGCAAGGACATGGTCCATAGAATGCCCCAATCAACTCTCTTACCCCTTAGGAACAACGAGGTATGTTGTAAAATAGGATACTACTATCAAAATCTTCATCTTCAAATCCTAATAAAAATACAAAGTTGGAATAGAGGAAGCTACTGTTAAATTGCACATCACTGTAACCCTTACGAAAGCTAATGCTCAAAAAACTCTTGAAAACAGAACAGTAGAAAGGAGAGGGAATAATCTGGCTTCTGGAAAAGAACAGGAAATCTCTCTGCCACTGTAAACTGAGGATTGTAATTAATGATGTACCTCACAGGCCCTGCCCAGAATCGGTCATGGGTGGTCACAAATGTTTCAGTTCAGCTGAGTTTCTCTTGCTCCTGTTGGATTTTGTTAAAAGTAGCCATATTGGCTCCTTCTCTTTAACACACTCCATTAATTATTCAAGCCATTGATACTTCCAGCTATTGCAGTCATATTACAGGAATAAAAGCCTCCCTTATGAGGATGTGCCTAACAGCACAAACACAACAGCTCAAAACATACATTAACAACATCACATTTACGGCATAGAGCTTGTTTCCCTGGATATGGGGAAAGAACAACCTGCTCACTATCAGGGCACAAACACTGATCCCTGCATCCTCACTGTGTTCTGTAATTTCTCCTTTAATTTCAACTACTAATTCTAAAATACCGTGATTAATTTCCCACTAAAGCATGAGCACATAACGATGAATTTCAGAGTATAGAAAACCTATTTTCATAATGGATATAACAAAATCTCCTTGAGAAAGATAGTGAATAGGATCTATTGCCTCTTTCATCCAAAGTCTTACTACTCTGTTTTACATTCTCAAAATGTTTTGCATTCACACTACGCTCCATTCCACGGCAGTCTTTAAGTGAAAGTCCCTCTGCCAGTGGCTGGGTCAGTTACTACGTTTGTAATAGTGAAAAGACTGAATAAAATCAGAAAGCTGCATCCTCTTCCCCATGCTAGGGAAAATGGGGAGAGAAGTGCACACAATGGAGGCTTTTCTTGGGTGGTATGGAGAGAGAGTAGGAAAGTAGAGTACACAGATGAGCTGTATGTTGTGTTTGCTTTGTTCTGCTTCATGACTGCATCCCTGCAGTAAACTATTGCAGAATTGGACATTAATAACTTTACTCTCACTAATTGGTTATGGACTTTATAGTACTAATCAATAAACTAATTAAGCTGGGTCAGTTGGTCTCCTGAGACGTTCTTAAGAACAACAAATAGACAACTGTCAAAGCCATGGGTCACAGGCAATGCCTGGAAAGAAAGGAGTGAGGGAGGTACCGAGGGGATGCGTGCGAGCCTGGAGGGGAGCCATCGAGACTCGATGTGGGAGTGCTGCTGGGAGCAGGCAGAGAGGAGGGAAGGACACCTGCAGGAATATGGAAGTCACTAGAAGCATGGCCATGAGGGAAAGCCAAGAGAAAAGGCTTTCTGAGCAGAGTACCGGCTGGAAAGACCTGAGAAATTGTTTTGCCTTCTCTGGCTCAAGGATTTAAAGCTTCTTTTAAAACCTCTGTCATTGACCTCACCCTCTGAACAGATCTTGCCTCTAATATTTCAGCAACTGTCTCAGGGTCTTGGGTAAAGAAAAGCAATAGAAAATTTTCAATATAACAGTGTAGATATGTGTAAATGAAATAATAATTTTCCTGCTTTCCTCTTGAGCATGGTTACCATTCCTGCCTCTGGGAACAGTGAACTTCATACAAATTTGTTTCTGCCTGAAACTTCAACCACAGCCATTTGTTTTTCCCCTGTGAGAGTATTACAGACATTTTCATAAAGGTGATTGACCTTGACAATGTATGATAAAAATTATGATCCTTTATGCTACATTATGCAATGAATGTGGTAAAAGCTGAAATAAAAGGAATTATACAATCAGGTAACCTGTGATCCCAGTGAACTCAAGCGACCCAGGATACTCCTTTCAGGCCTGTGCCACTACCATCCCATTTCAAGATATCCAAATATGAATTAAGTGACACCAGATGTATTTTGACTTCAAAGTAACATCTGTTTACTGAGCTCTACATGGTACTTGCCAAGCGTGTAACAATTCTTCATGCAACTGCAGTAAATGCTTGGCACACTAAGACTCCAAACTAAGGAAGTTACATTAAGGCCAGACTAAGAGAGAGCTCCTCTGTTCCATAATTCCACACACTGGAGAGTTGGGCTGACTCCAGTGGAATGAAG
>VWZY01002779.1:76940-99983 GCA_013399075.1 Chloroceryle aenea | reverse complement strand
TCTTTTCCAACCCAATCTATTCTATGATTCTGTGATTCTATGATTCTATGCCACCAAGTTACATGATGTTTCCTTTCTTCCTATAATTCTTTTCCAACATTTGCATCACCAACAAGTAATATCTCATCACAAAGGACTACAGGTTTCATTATTTGTCTCAGATGAATCCTCGAGTGTGGCTCATCTGAACATCTGCTGTTTTGCACTGTGAAGAGAGGAAAAAAAAGCACCTCCACTAAAATCTGCTATGTAGCAAAACCAGTATGTTTAACTGGTTTGTTTTAAACAACCCAGGATTTTACTTAACTGTTATTTTAACTTCTCCCTCAGAATAAGATTAATGCTTCTGCTATCAAAAGAGTTTTCAGCTTTATTTTTTGTTTCTTTTCTACAGAGCAGGAAAGGTAAGTGGTTATTTCTCAGGTTTAGCCATAGTTAAAGACTATTAAAAATTCACTATGGGTCAACCTAGTTATTTTTTTCATACTTCAACAATTTTTAAAGTTAATTTCAGGTTGTAATGAATATTTTCTTTAACCCTCACTTATTTTGTTCTGTTTCATCTGATACATTTTGTAATGATACTACATTGGATTCAAAATTGAAATGAAATCCTACTTTAAAGCAAGGGAAATCTAAGAAACAATGAAATATTTTATTTTATAATCTTTCTTCAAAACTCTGAACTTAATTCCTAAAATTCTCTGATTAGAGATCTTTTCTGTATACTTTCAATTTCTTTGACAAAGGTAGTGTGCACATACAGAGACAATACTATGAGGATTTTTCCTACCTTTTCTTATTTTCATCTGTAAGACCAAGGGAAGTCTGTTGTCTGAAGCAGTAGACACTTATTATGGAGACTAAGTATGGTGCAATTTGATAATGATATATTGCAATGTTTGCTAAGAATGGGGTCAGTCCATATCTCTAATACTATGGATACTATTTCATCACCACGTGAATCTTTTTGGGAGGGTTATCTGTGACAATTTCATAATCTGTCATGAAGTGGATAGTATATACAAATGCATTAATTCTTTGTTTGAGGTTCTTATGACCATCCTAAACATGGGATCCTGGAGAAGAGTCCTGCCTAATCGTGTGTTTACAAAGTTTATGCTTGTTTGCATACTGTATGGCTGCCAAACTGTCTGGATTCAGGACTGGGACTGCACAGCTGAGGGACAGGCTATGCTATTTTCCATTCGGTAAATATGCTCTATAGGTTGCTGTCAGAAAAGTTTATTTAAAGCTTCTTTTAAAAAGAAATTGTAAGGTTTGTAAGGTTTTTTTTATTGTAAGGTTTTCTCGAGAAAGAGAAAATAATAATAAAAATAATTCTCATTATAATGAGGTTTTCTCATGATAATCTTTTCAAATGTTTGGTATTATTTTAGGAGCAACCTCACCTCTGCGTGACTTAGGTACCTATCAGTTTATTTTGTTTAATTGGATTATTTTATGATAGCTATATCCATGGAAAGCATTTTTCATGTTAGGTTACTTATATGTATCCCAAAACTAAGAACAAGTACAGGAAAAAAATGTTGTTTGCAGATCTAAAGTAATCGCCTTTATTACAGAAGTAAAATTTAATGTTTATGAAAATAATTTGGCATAAGAAAGAAGAGAATGGAAAGCTGTAGTGGGCATTGAGTAATATGATGATAATGGGAAAGAAGAAATAGGCTGTAGAGTTGTGCAGACTTTAGCTCAGATGACATCCTTGCCTTTATCGACCACCTAACCCCAGTACACTAAAACACCGGGTGATCTCCTCCTACCCTAATGCCATGGCCCATTATTTCATCTAGTAACCAATGTCTTCAAGATCATGTTGCTGAAGGATTTTTTATCACTTCCCCAAATTATAATTTGCAGCCTCGATCGTTACATGCTTAATGGTCTGTCACATGTTTTCTTGCTCGTGGTTACGGTACCTTTGTGTAGTGGCTTAGAGGAGTTTCTGCAAACACAAGTATATGGAATTTATTGTTCATCATATAGCTAAGAATTTTTTAACTGAAAACTCAGCCCTCTGTTAGCATTGTTAGAGGAAAGAATGCCACCTACTGAATTATCAAAACCAATTCAGTTCATATCCCGTATTCTTTTTTACAGATCCCTTATCTCAATGCTGCTCAAACTTAACACTAGATGGTCCTGACACTTGGCAAGACCACAGACCAAGGGAACTTAACTCCATTACTCATATGATGGGCAGATGAATATTTAGACTGTCAAAATCAAATATTAAAAAGAAACGTTAGAACATTTTGCAATACATTGCACTCCCAGAAGGACTTAGGAAGAAAATTTTAGGAGTTTTATGGGATTAAAAAAGATGAGAATTAAAATAACCCCAATGAAGATTTCTTTTAAGTTTAGAAAAGCAGATACTGGTGGATCACAGACCACATAAACATTTTAAATTGCATAGTGACCAGAACAGCAACAGTAGAAAACACTTTTTAGAGCTTTCATCTTCTCATATGTTATCAAGACAAATAATTAGTGATAAAATTATTTTTACATGTCTTGTAACAGCAGGAGATGCAGCTGTGAGACAAGCTGTGTTGCATCCTACCCCCTGTTCCATCGATGATACTGCTAACCAGGTTCTGTTCCAAAATCTTTGACTGCTGTATTTAGACAAGACAAACACAGTCTCTAAAACTTGTGGCAAGTATAACTGACTTCAAACTAAACCTGTAAACGGAGCAGAGCTGATCTTGAAACTACAAGAGTAAAACAGTATGCAAAAATATGCTGGAGTGCTATTCTTCCTCAAATCAGTTTGACTTCAAGAAAATGTGTATGCCAGGAGAGAATGTGATCATCAGCAGTGTGGTGTTGGTTCTTTGCTTGTTTGTTTTCTGACAACAGTCCCAGTTCTGTTAGTCTCTTATTCTACACAGCCTTACCCAGTAGTAGCATTATAGTCATCCACATTCATGTAGCTTTAAAAAAAACAGGTTATTATTTGTAACAGCAGCATTTTGGGTGTAACTTCAAGTGACCTTTGGTACACTTGATGGTATTTTTTATACAGCAATGACACTCAAAGGAAGAAACAGTGGAAATCAGTTCAGCTTGCAAATTAAGTAGATAATGGCATTAACATCTGCTGTGTAAAACAAGGAGTGCACAACTCCCAGTCTCAATTTTTTTTAGAAATTAGGTCACATCATAGGAGAATGGAAACCCTCTTCTACATGATACATCTGAATGTAACAGCCCTTTTTCATATACTATAGTTATTCAAGATAATTTAAAATAAGTACAACTTTATTTGTCATTTAAATATGAACATTAGCACCGAATGACACAAAGAAAGCAGTATTCACAGTCCACTCAAGAGCAGAAGTATTATCCTATAATTCATATGGAAATTTTTACCTGAAGAACAACAGCAACAATCACTGAGTCCATACTGTTATTTTGTGGGCTGTATTAAGCATTAAAATAAACCTCCATTAGTTCATTTTTATTTTTCACATACAGCTCAACAGTAGCTATCCTTTTTAAATGAGTATATAAAATATGTAGATGCTATAAATAATATAAAATATGGACACAAATAACAATGAGAAAATATCTTCTTTTTGAACAAAACTGGTATACATTTCAAGGGTACTTAGAGTAATCAATCATCCAAATGAGAAGATGTGCTCAGTAGGGAGCTGGAGTAGCACAGGAGAGGGCACTGATCTGTTAAGCCACATATGATGATGTGTTAAACAGAGGAAAATTGGCTGGCAGCAGCTCACATATTGATAGTGAAGAAATAGTTTTTGCATGTGAGCAGGAGAGGACAGAGGGCTCTGGAGCCTGCCTCAGCCATCATCCCTTACAGGGAGGGACCTCAGAGGGGACAGCAGGACTGCTGCTGTTTTGTGACTGGTGGCTGCAAGCCCCCTTAAACTCACCCGCTGCTAGGTGGGCTTGTGATGACAGTCCAGCACCTTTCAAAGCAGATAAGTACTCAACAATATGCTCAGATAATTTTTTAATGACTTAGAAAAACTTTTAAAACCAGCCTGGACTGAAGGAATGGTTGCAGGCAGACAGCAAGTGTTAACACTGAAATTAATCCAAAGTCAGCTCATTAAAGTAGTAAAAATTCTCAGGGTATTTGTATCATTGCCTGTCAGAAGATGTGCAAACACAACAAAATTACACCATGGTTTACAGTTACTTTTTTTTGCCTTAAGTTAATTCACGTTTTGCCATTGGTTCAAGAAATTTGCCTCTGAGTTCCCCACTTCTGAGTGGTGTAAAAATATCTTCTACTCACAGGGATGTTGTGACTACAGATGGTTAAATTATTTCCCATGATGTGATAAAGCAGGCTTTGTTTATCCACGGGCAAGTCATTTGCAAACAGAGTTCGCACTTCACAAATATATTCTCTGCTCATAATTGTTTAATGAGCAACATTTACAAACAAAGCCCAGCGCTGGGGTTGGTTGTGACCGATTTCCTCTGCTCAGGGTTTCAACTGAGTTGTTGGTCATTTCAGCCAAACCATTTTGGTTCTGCTCTTTTTAACAACTCAAGTGATTTAAAGAAGGAAATTACACCTATTAAGTAATGACATTGAGAAACGGGTATGTTTCCCATATGCTGGATCTTTTTATTCAAATCTCATTGTGTTTTTCAGTCCCCTCGGAGAACAGGCATAGGTCTTGATGTAGTGCACTGACTTTCACTGAGGGCCAAACCCCCAAAATACTCGCCAGGAATAGCAGTAAACAAGCAGGGAACTAGCAAAAAGGATTTGCTGCTGAGAATTTAAGAAGTATTTGTGAGTTTGGTCTCACAATATTTCCTGAACACACACTGCACCTATGAGGATTAACAGAACATGTAGAAAATGTCTATTATCTTCCCAATATATCTCATTTTTTTACATCTGATAATGCTTCAATTTTTTCCTAAGCCTATTTGTCACAACCTAAAGAAATGTTTTTTATGAATACTATTAGTATGGTCTTTCTGCCAGTGCCAGCAAAACAGTGAGCATTTCTGTTTGACAGTAAAACTCTCAGTATTTATTCAGAATTTAGTCACTACTCCTACCCTTTGCAGGCTACTGTATGTCTTTTGGACTTAATCTGCCCCCCAGATGAAATGTTAGGAAAGTCAGAAAACGAAACAGAACTTTTAAACTTCCATCAAGCAAAAAAGCAACAACCAAAAAACCCGTTCATCCTTCTCTCGTTATGGTTTGTTGAATCTTCCTTTGTCTTGTTGTATAATAGGAATAATGTTCATGGCACTGGAGTATACACACAATAAATAGCTTCTGTGGTTATCAAACACCTCAGCTTCACTTCAGCATTTAATCACCCACAAAAGCCATTTCTTTGCCTTGTATACTTCTCTGCCACAAACATTATCCTGTAGCTAACATACACCCTGGAGTGCCAGACCTTCATTTTGCACTCTGAAAGCTGGATTGGAAGAATGGAACACCCAACTCTCTTGTTTTTAAAATAACAGTTTTAAAGTTAAAAAGTGGGTAATAGTAATCAAAATCCCCAAGGCCCCATTCATGCAGCAGTGAAAAAAGGCTGTCTTAAATGGTCTCCAAAAATGACGTGCTGGAAAGGTGCCAAAGAAAAAACATACTTATGATAGACATATGCTAGGAGATTATGATAATAACTTTGTTCTGGGAGGAATTAACTTTGCTCCCATGTTAGAAATAACCCTAGCAGCGCCAGCAATGCTTTGCATAACACAACTTAGAGAAGTTTCTAACAATAAATAGAAATGGCTCTCTCAAGCTGCTTCGACAGACCTAAAATGGTAATGACCTGAAAGGCATAAAGAAACATCATATAAAATTAATATTCCCCTAGTTCATCTTTCCTGCCTTTTTTCTCCATGTCTGTCTCTTCACAGCTCCTCAGGTTGCCCCTTTTAAGCTCTAGACAGCACTGAAGAGTTCCTGAGATCCTCAAGACTGCTGAACTATCTTTATTTGTGGGGAGTTCTGTGTTGACAGCCTATTTGTTCCTGATCAGTCCAGCTGTCCTCTTAATTTATGCTTTAATCTCATCTATGTCTGATCAACAGTATCTGGTCAGACTAAAATATTCCAGTTCCTGGATGGGTATTTGTGGCTTCCAAGAATTTAGAAGTCAAAAAGGGAGACATGAGAGAGAATTGAGCCTCTGGAAAATCTAGACAATGAATAGAACTCTCCATTGAAGTCAGAAAGGAAATATTCTGGGATAGTAATAAGAGAAATAAAACACGTCCAAAGGGAAAGAAGAAGAAACTGAAGGAAGGGTGGAAGTCAGAGAAAAAGAGAAAGATAATCCCTACAGAGAGAAAGATGTAAAGAATTTGGGTGACTAGTGAAAATAATGGATCAGAAAAACGAAGAGGAGTAATGCTTTAAAGAGAAAACCAGAATATGACAGAATGAGAAACTAAACAAATTCCACAATGACTGGAAGTAGAACTGAAGTTTAGTTAGAGGGAAAAGCATTATAAAATTAGAAAGAGGGAAAAACTCTGTAAATGAGAAAGGGGAAGTCAAAAGAGAAACAAGGGATGAAAGAAAAATACTAGAAGGAAGAACAAAGCAGCTAAGATCAGGCTGGTGAATGTATTTTTCAGTGCTTTGACCACTGTGAAATTGTAAAAGAGAAAAACCAGTGACTAGTGTATGCTATTGTATAAACTATGATGTATAAGCTACACCATGCACATAAAAGCAGAGAGTCCTTGCATTACCTCTCTTTCTGTATCATTTTGATTTATTCTGAATTTATTAAAGTAAGTTAAATGGAAGGACTTTAAGATGAAGCCCAAGACAACCGAGTATGCATTGGTACATGTTAGAAACCTTCATCTGATTCTTAAAAGAATTTAAAGGCTGCTCCAGATCTAATACAAAACATATGAAAAAGTTCAGGGGCAGACACCACCTGAGCTGCTTCTTCTAGAAAATGTTCCTTTTTTCAAGAGCAGAGGTTGTTGGAAAGTTACTCAAGGTTTTCCACTTTCAGTATGTCGTGTTGTGTTTGGTCTTAATATGAGGCTCATTATATTAAGAAGCTTGCACATTTACTGTTTTAGGTAATCTGAGTCATTTCAGCTTTACCAGTCCATCTTTGGAAGACTACAACAGAGACAGGTAGAGTGAAGTCAGGCATATGCCAACTCAGATACACTTCTAAAAGGTTAATTTTAATTAAAAATATCAGCAGGTGGAGAGAAGAATTTACACCAGGTAGTCACCCTGCCCCCTCTCCTGCATAGCACATATCCAGCTACAGGAAACAAGGAAGGAAGTCATCTCCAGGGGGAAGTGAACTAAGAGATTAATTTGCTGCTGTGTTGAAATTTGTCATGTTAAAGCATCCTGCCATCTCATGGAGTTCCCAGTCCTGATTTGGTCAGGTCTGAGAAGTCCCCTACAGAGTGAATAGAAAGGGGTGGGTATGCAGGATCACATTCATGAAAGCACAATGCTGACCTGTTAAGGAGACATTTTTATTTATATTCATGCCATTCAAGTGTCTTAATAACATTACGGAGTAATTTTCTTGCCTTTATCCATTCACTGGCCCAAATATGTATTGCATTATGTCTTACAGATTCACATGATAGGCAGAGGAGGTCCCACTGCAGGGCACCTTGCAGACAAGGGCATTCTCTGGGCATCCAGGAGATGTAATTTAAGGGCCCAACAGGAAGCGGAGTTTTAAAGCTGAACCTTTCACAGTCAAAATTAAAAAAAAACAAACAAAACAACACTGACCACTTAGGTAAAAATGTGGATGCAGTCTCTCTCTCCTCTTGTTCTGTCTTACCTGAGCCTGATAGATCCAGCCGCACCAGTGACACAAGCAGAGGAATACTAACCTGTGACTATTTAAGGCAGAAGTAGTGAGTCGAGGTGCTTCAGCATCTCTGGATCTTGGAGTTTCTGAGGTACCTACAGGATTAGAAAAGGTGACAGAATGTTGTTCAGATACCAGTGATACCTAAATGTTGGACTAAGTGCCTAAGGAGGCACTGAGATCCTTAAGCCCTCCCTGTAAATTGAGCCCCATGTTTCCTCTCCCATAGAACTGTCTCTGTCAGCAACATTGCTCCTTTCAGAAATGTTCACTTGATTTTTATTTTTCCTTTATATAACCTGCTTTACATTCTTTGTTGCTTCTATAAACTTATAAAATCACCCTATTATATAGAAGTGTAAGTCGCTTAAGTCATCTAACAATATTAGCTCACTTCAATACACTCAGGAAGAAACAGCTGTATAAGCTTTAACCCTTTATTCCAGGCTCCGTTTATTATCCTTACTTATTTGACTCACAAGCTGAAATAACTTCCTTGTCCTGAGCCATGCACTTTTCTTCCGACTGAGCTGCTAAATGTTCTGGTTGTTTGACTCACTTTAATAGCTTTCGTTTTGCATTCACAATGACTTTTCAGCACATTATAAGTGGGACTGGAAACACAGCCTCTCATTTAAGGTAGCCAGACGCTCTGCTGATTTCAGTTACTTAGAGCTTAGCCAAATTTCAGCTGTTTGGGATAAAATAACATTCTATGCCTGTGTCTGTCCTAGGCTGGATTTTCTGAGAGAACTTCAGCCAAGGTAGTTGAGCCCCATTTCAGAGCAAGGTGATAGGAGGGATAGGAGGGCAGAGCTGATGTGGGAATGAGTCCACTTCCTACAAATACGCAGACAGTGCTGGGGATGGGATAACAAAGGTCAGATGTCTGTGTGAAAAACAGACATGAAATGTCATTAGGACTGCAGAATAAAGGGTTGGACTCCAGCAGATGTATTGCATAAAGTGGCAGGATTACCAAGTAATGCTGGGCAATCACTTAAACCAGACTTTTCACAAGATGTCAATAGCTATATTTTATTCATTTCCTGGGCCCTGGTTTCAAATCAGGAGGTTTGATTTGCAGAAGTGGTAGACATTTATGTCTGACACAATTGAAAGGGATTTTGTATATGTGCAGGGATGCCACTGAGTCCTCCCAAGGACTCAAAAAAATCAGATCCTAGATGTATCTAGCTGAGAATCCAAAAATAGAGCAACCTTTCTATTTTCATCAAAATCTGTTTCAGCTCTAGCCTGGAAATAATAACAGCACTGTAACTACCCACTTGATGAGATTTATTGAGAAGTATCCCCGCTTTTTGAGAGAAAGAAATTGGTAAAGCACTCGTGCAGTGCTGGCAGGACAGGATTCCTAGGAGGCACTGCATGGCAGTGCTTGCAGGCATTCTGTGTCCATGTTACACCATTGCACGAGCTGCATGGCTCTCCTGACCCAGCTCTCCTGCCACCAGTGAGCACCGGGGACAAACCCCACAATAACTGACTCTGCCTTTGAGGAAGGCAGGAAAAGCCTCCTATAAAAACAGTCTCACAGCATACACTGAGCAATGAGGAGACAACAAAATACAGAACAACTGCTTGTTACGTGGAGGCTGGCTGTCCATCAGGTATGATGGATGAAGTAGAGCCTTGTGTACAACTGGACGTCAGCCACGCAGTTATGGGTTGTACCAGGAGGAATGCAAGAAAGGAGCCAAATCAGTGTTGCCCAAAAGATCTTCTCTAGCATTTGAGTGGCTGATTCTGGAAACCTTAATGAAGTTCTTGCAGACCTTTTCCCTGTGTGTGTGTGTATGTATGAAATGAAACACTTCATCATTTTTATAAGCTACTTTTGTCTCATACTTTTTACATATAGTCATTAATCTACATTTCTTATTTAAAATTAAATGAAAGAAGTATCCTGATATCAATGATAATGGCACTTTATTAACAAATATCTTCTGCAGATGACACGTGATATTTATAGCGTCTGCATTCCTTGTGGTGCCATCGTAATACTGCAATTATTTGATATAATAAAAGGTATTATTTCTCCGTGCAAATCTTACTGCAATCCAAGTAACCAATTTGGCTCATTGATTCTCCCTACCAGAAGTATCCATCCACCAATGATTTCCTGTAAATCTAAACCAGGATAATAAGGAGACCAGGCCACGTCCATTATTTGTTACCTTCATCAAAGGCAAAGTATAACGTCAAGGATACATTTGACCTTATTATCTTTAACTTAGTGTTAAATTTATAATAACATTCATGAAGATGTTCAAGTAAAACACATGACAGCAGACCCAAGATTAAAAGCATTAGTGACAAAATCAACGTATTGCTGGTTTAATCCACAGTAACTAAAAGGACTTCAGGCTGTTGCAGAAAGATTGAAAAATCAGCATAGAACTAGTTGAGAAATGTAAAAAATCCAGAGAACAAAAGTGAGTGTTAGTGAAAACAAAGCACTGCAGTAAATCTAGACTGTGTTCAAGTTGCAACTACCAAAATGCTTTCCTTGACTAAGAAAGATAAGCAAGATTTGGTGCTTCTGTTTATTGGGATTGCGTTGATTAATGCGAGAGGGGGGTTGGAAAAAACATGTAAAATACTACATTTAAACAGGAAACAGATGGCCCTTAACTGGGCATGCAGGTGAGGAAACAGTGGCTTCCTAATTTCACTGAACCAGCAAAACAAGAAGAAACGTAATGCCTTGTTTGTTCCCTTCAGTCCAATATGCGCTCAATTTGATCTTATTTTTTATCTTTTTTTTTAAAGTGCTTTAATTTTTTTTTATGCACACTCATAGCAAGTCTACAGTCTGAACAAGGGCTCATTCCTGCTAAGCATCCCTCCTAATCATGTGTATTTTCAGAGATGCAAACCATTTCCACAGAATCATACATTTAGGATGGCATTAGGGCAAACGAGAGAAATCCATGCAAAGTTAACTATTTGCAAGGCATGATGGGCCCAGGAGAAACCACAATAATTTATAGAATGCATTAAAACTGGATTGCAAGGAAATTTATGATAGGCAGCCACATAATAATAAAAAAAACAAAGATTAATTAACATAAAAATTCTAGCTGTCATATTTCTCTAAGTAGAAATAATTGCAAGGCAATTTTATTTCACTGAATGAACCTCCAAATACGCAGAGTAAAGTCAACATGAAAATGAAAGTCACCTTTAGAGTAGTAAAAGAACAGGTCACAAACTATCTGGGTGGACTGGTAATAATGCAATTACTCTGTAAAATGCAACTGTACTGAAAATATTATGAAGTTAAAGACATAAAAATTAAAGCATTTTTTAAAATCTATTTCCCTCGCAGTTTTCAAAATTTATGATAAATGTAACACCTTCAAAAACAGACTTAAAATAAGATAAAGGAATGAATCAAGGACAGGAGGGATGATTTTAATTTTTTTTTTTAAGTTACAGTTATAGGGTAATTCTTTTAAAAAAGTATTATAACCCTAATTTGTATAACAGAGTGTGCATATAAGCATGCATATATTTATCCCCCCCAAACATACAAAAATCAAAACCAGAAGGCCATATCTTAGGTGCAGAATGGAAGGACACCAGTTTTACATCCTCAGAGGAACTTTTCCCAGAGGTTTGTTTGCTCTTTTATTCATCGCTCTGAAACAGGAGGTGCCTCACCCAAGTCACTCAAATCTCATCTCTGAGAGTGGCTAAGGGAAAAGATTAATATATTCCTCTGACTGACTTGTAAAACAAAACCTGAATTATTTTACTTTAAGTCACTCCATATCTGCAACCTTTGACACCTGATGGTTTATTAGATATAGCTAATGCCACTGAAGTGGGAAGTGGAATGTTTTACAGAGAAAACATCTGGCTTTGACCTGTCTTTAGCAGGCTGCCACAGAGCAGAGTTTCCAGTGGTGTGCAAGCACTGGAGAGGCTGACCTCTATGCCCTGCTTTCATCCTCTCTAATTAAGCCACAGCAGATACATTCCTTGTCGAAATTGGTAGCTGGTGGCAGATCCAAATGAATTTTCACATATTTCTGATGATGTACAACACAGTGCTGTTGTTTATGCAGCATCATGCTGGATGCCAACATGATGCACCATACCATGTGAGACTGGCAAACTTACAAAGGAGAGCAGGAACAATTTTAATAGCTTTCTTTCAGATGGGATGGTAGGTATCTGATCTACATGTTAGGTGATTTCTCTTGAAGTGCATATCAGTAAAGGTTGGTGATTTACACTTCTCCAAATACTTCCAATCTCCAGATATATCAGTGCCAAGTTCTTTTTAGTGAATATAATGGATTCCAGTACTGAGAAGAGTGAAGAGGGTGGGGTTTTTATATACATGGAACTGCAAATATCTATAATGCCCTTTGAAATGCAGAAAAACAAAGCTTCTTTCTTCTCTGATTTAGCCAAATTGAAGTGAGGGTTTATTTACACTTAGACTCATTTAAAGATGTATTTATTCCTCTGCATTGTATCTGAAGGTAATATTATAACTAGGAAACCCAAACAGACTTCGTCTGCTCTTCAAAATCTACTTTGAATTCATTACACCAACTTTATCATAAATTTGTAGCTTAGCATTATTTATATAAATATTTTTATTGGATTCCAGTCCCCCAAAAAATCCAGTTCACCTAAAAGTTAGTTCTTTTATTTCTATTTTCATACTTTTGACCTTTTTTTCATATATGAAAATATGGTCAAAAGGCTGATACTTCAAATACTTGGAGAAAAGGAGCATGGTGCTGTGGCTACACCAAAGGCCAAAAACAAGGCCAAAAAGAGAGGTGTGTCCAAAATAAGCTTCTGGATTTGTAACTCACAGTTCCCCTTACGTATCTGTTCTGTTATCATATTTTCCCTGTCTGATCATGAGCCTACAGCTTCCTTCTTCTGGCTCTTTATCCAGTGAGCTGCACTTTCATGGACTCCATTAATAATGGTCACTTAAGTATTTGCTTATATTGCCTAAGTGAAGGTTGCTCTGAGCACCCTGCTCTAGCTGAGGATGTCCCTGCTCTCAGCAGGAGGGTTGGACTGGATGACCTCTAGAGTTCCCTTCCAACCCAGACATTTCTATGCTCCTATGTTTCTATTTAAGCAGATCTTCTCATACTTCCCTCCCTGCATTTTGGACTGCAGATCAGGAGCCAAGATATTTACTCTTCTATCATAACTGAGTTCTTACTTCAAATTTCCCAGTCTTTCAGACGAGTGTGTTACCATCTGATTCACAGGGCTGTTGCAGTATTTAACAAATTCATTTTGGTTAGTAAAGCAGATATGGCAGCAGTGACGATGCCCCCTCACTCATGTGCATTTTAATACTGCACCTTCAGACAACAGATCTGCACAGAAAAATCTCTGACACATCGCATGACATTAATGCAGCAAGGCACTGATCTCTGTGTAAAGTGCCATATTTTCAAAATCACCTCACCAATCAGCAGTTCCTAAAATTTGGCCTCAATTACATGAACTGAGCTCTTTGGAAGGTCCATCCTGGTTTGTATTGAATGTGCACATTAATCAAACATGGAGAGTGTGGCAAGCTGACAATACTTTGTTCTGTAAAAATGTATCTGTGCTGATAATGTCTGAATTTGTTTTGCTCTGAACCAGCTGTGAACTCACACCGGTGAGTGCAAAGTAGGTAGGAGATGATGCCAAATCAGAACAGCTCTTATTTTATATTGACTTTTAACCAGTTATAAATCTATGCAAGTAACAATAAATCCATGTGCTCTAACTGGACCAGATCTTACATATGGTTACACATCTGTGCACATTCTTTTTGCAGAAGGACAAAGCATGGTGGGAGGCTGTGCCTGTCTGTGCTACAACTGCCTACAGAATCACAGAATTGTCACAGTTGGAAAAGACCTCTAAGATCACTGCGTCCAATCTTCAACCCCCAAAAAACCCAACAAAAAAACACCACACAAAAAATCACCTCATCATCCCAGTAGAGCATGTCCCAAAGTGCCTCATCTACATGTTTTTTGAATACCTCTAGGGATGGTGACTCCACCACCTCCCTGGGCAGCCCATTCCAGCACCTGATGGCACTTTCAGCCAAGAATCTCTTCCTAATATCTGATTTAAATCTCACCTAGTGCAACTTCAGGACATTTTCCTCCAGTCCTGCTTGATGCAGGACTTGGCAACTGAGCAGCTGAAAAAAAGCCACAGAGCTGCCCCATTCTGCAACAGGAGTAGGAGTGACTACTTAAAATGAGAAAGAGAGAGCTGTCATGAACAGGTTACTTAGGGCAAGCTTGGGGTAGAGTGGAATAGCCATGTAAGTTGCAGTAAATAAAGGAAATGTCATTAGTAAGCCCTAAAAATACAATACCATTAATAACTTCAGCGATGAACACAGTGAGCTGTACTATCTGTAATAATTACACCCATTGAGACTATTCTTTTGGTGACTAGTTATAAAGATTCTAGTGCATTGCTGAAATACCAGGGTAAAGAGTCTGGGTCATGATGAGGATTTTGCTTCTCCAGCCTTTCTTTCACTACCTATTGTTCAGCATTCTTTATAGCCCTTGTAAAAACTGGAATCCCCTACCCTACTAACAACACATTAACGTGCAAAATGGGGTGATATGAGATGCAATATTTTTACAAAACTGGCTATATTCCTGTAATCCTCACAACAGCAATATTCCTCCATCATATCCACTACGTGTTTTTACCTTCCCTGACATTGTATTTGTGATGTGTGGTAAAATTAATGCATTAAGAAACTAGTTTAGCCAAGAATATGCAAATAACTCAAAGTGACATATAAATATACACTTGTCCAGGAATATGCAAATAACTCACAGTGAAATATAAATATTATTTTATGGTTAATGGTATTTAAATATAATAATAAAAACCATCTTTGCTTTGCTTGTTTGTTTTCAAAATATGATTCTTGGCTTTAGTGTCAGAAATAAGGGGAAATCATGAATGTTAAAAAAATACATCCAAATATACTCCAAAAATTTGATAGTGAAAGAAACAAATTAAAGCTTGGTAGTGATTTCTCAATGGCAATGAGCAATTCAAGAAACATTTAAAATAGAAGCAGCAGTGGTATATGCAGTATTTGAACATCCTGTCTTTTGTGACTGTGCCGTCAAAGTCCAATACAAACACAATATGCTGTACCTAGAGAATCACTTGGTGCAAAAACACTACAAATTTTACAATCTAGATGTTCAGTTATGATGAATGTCAACAAAAGCAGCCACAAGAATGACCCTCCTGACTGCACTTCAAAATCTTGCCAAGAAATGTATTCCCTATACTGTCATAAACAATCTATTTGCCTTCATTGTCTACTGATAAACATTTCCTATCCATTCTTTTGAAGCACGTAATATTGACATACTCTGAGATAACAATAGGTAGTCTAAAATAAAATCCATTTGGGTTAACTCTTATGTTCAAGGTCTACTTTCCTAATAAATAAAGTGATTTTTAATTGTCATAAGCAGTCATCAAATCCTATGAAGTGCTTTGGGTGTCACAACTTTAGAAACACTGCTGTGTGTTAGCAGCATTATCATTTTCCAGTTGTGATACAGCTTTCCTGTGCAGAGCTGATACTCTGAAATCGGCAGCAGAGTCTGAAAAAAACCTGGGAATATTGTTTCATCAAGCAGCAGTCATAAAGTGGGTTTTTTTTCTTTAGCTTAACTGCTAGCAATCAAGTCAGAGCATTCTGCCAGTTATCAGTAAACAACTGATCCATAGTCTCCCGGAGACCTGTATCTCTAAACATATTTGTCAATCAATTTGCCTACTTTGTATTAACAGCTATACTGGCCGTGTTTACAATGTCAAGAATGTTTACTGAATTAAGCATAGTTATCATGCAGATAATAGTATTAAACCATCACTATTAATATTGACTCACTACAGTTCCAAGCCATGCTTTTAATGCATGGTATCTTACACAGATAAACAGAACACAGTAAAAAGTTATTTTAAATGTGGAATAATAATATTGTGCTATATTTCACCAAAGCCTAAGTTGAATGGATGTTTCAGAAAAATAAAACAAAGATGTTCTACATACAGTGATGTTTCATCTCAGGTTAGTGATGAGTCAACAGTCATGGAGCACTTCCTAAATATCATTTCAAGGCTATATTTCATGTTTTACATTGAAGGTTTTCTGAACACATATCACATCCTGTTCAACCCATAGGAGAGAGGTAATTCATCAGATCTCTTTTAAGAGTTAAAAAACCAGCACAAATTTAGAAGTCATGAATATAAAGGCTATTGTGTAAGCCAGGCACTGGGTCTCTGGGTCCATATATTGAGGTCTGTCTACTAAACCACTGTCAGTAAGTCAAATAATACACAGAAATACAGGTATGGTTATGACAGTTTCCAAGGAGGCAGGAAAAGAAAGGAAAGGAAAGGAAAGGAAAGGAAAGGAAAGGAAAGGAAAGGAAAGGAAAGGAAAGGAAAGGAAAGGAAAGGAAAGGAAAGGAAAAGAAAGGGGAAAGGGAAAGAAAGAAGAAAGGAAGTTTCAGTTCTGTTTTTCTTCTCTAAGTTAGAAATGAGTGTCTCTAAAAAGATCCATTTTGTCTGATACTCTGTACAATGTTCATTCTAGGATGCTGCATTGCTAAGACATCTGAGACACAGTAGCTGTGCACTATTCCCAAATACATACTCAGAACCCCAGCACCTTCTGCTTGAAGTCTGTAAGGAAATGCATTGATGAGTAAGGTAAAAATCTCTTAGGAAAACTGGTAAAATCTCCCAAGAATCTTCAAGATGTAGGGAAAAGTGTGTCATTTTCTCACCAATAATCTGCACTTTTATCTTACATGAAACAATTTTTCACAAAAAAAGAGTCTACACTCCTTGTATTTGATAAAGAAGAATTAGAAGTAGGTCCAATTTCCTTTTGAAAAGCAGGCTTCTTCTGCTTTTGATTGGCCTTTTACGTGACCCTTTATACAAGAAGACAGATAATAAATATAATGATTTGTACTGAAGAGAAAACTGTAGGGATAATGGCCCAAACAGTGTAGTTTTCATAATGTTACCATAGTAAATAATAGCATCATGGTTCACATGGTTATAGTTATGGCTCTGTCAGTGTTTCCATTATAAATCCTGGTCTTCATAAGTTTATAATTTCATTTTAATAATTCTTCTCTTGGGTGAACTGCAACATAGAAGGTTTCAACAAGGAACACACTTCCATTAACTTATAAAATAATAACTTTTTTGGCTAGTCACAAGCCATCTGTTAATCAAAAAGAACAATTTACTTGTTTATAACAATGTTTTGTACCATCTAACAGAAAAAATAAAGAACTATTTCAAATGAAGGAAACCAGGCAATTGATTAACCTATAGCAAACTGTCATCAGTCTTGACTGTGAAAGAAGTTCTTTTGCTCATCTGCTAAATGCAGTTTTTGACTACACATACTAATACCTCCTCCAAGCCCCCATTCTGCAGTTAAGCATATGCTTAAGCGCTCTCTTGAATAGGAATGCTTTCCAGAGCTCAGGCCCTAGAAATATATACATATTTAATTAGATGGTAGTGCTTGAAGATAATTCAATCCTCTCCAAACAGCATGTGGTTTACTGACTTCTGCATGTCTAACAGCAGTGTATTTGTGCATCTGTGTATTAATGATCAAGTATTACTTTCTTCCCTCCACACTATTCGTTTATCTTGATGGGCATGTTTGTTAATCAAGGAAAAGGGAGGGTACACCCGAATATCTGCTTAATCCTACAACACCTCCGCATACAGCGCTCACTAATTTCACTGAGTATTTTATGTTGCACAGCCTGAGCAAAATTATAGCTTGTTTACCATGCATTGCCTTGATTGGTCTGTGTCATAGCTCTGGAATTACGGAAATGCAGAGATGTGGGTTAATGGGGAATATTACTCATTAAATGGAACAACGATGGATCTACTTTACTATACATTAATATACTATAGTGTTTCACACTACTACACTAATCTATTTCACTTCACATGGTTAGATACTTGTGACATAATTTATTAGTGACATAATTTAACAATCTAAATATAAAAATAATATATCATCACTGAGTAACAACATGTATATCAGAGGTGCATGGAGCTGCAGCATTTTAAGCAGCCATGCTTAGGGAAGTTCAGATCATTATGCTTGAAAAAGATGACCTCTAAATAAGTCAAAAATGCAACCTGGTCAAGCACCAAGTAGTCAAAGGCCCCCAGCAAGAGCTAACAATGATTAGTCTGCAACAACCCTTCTTGTTTCTCTTTTCAGAAATGGAAATCTCTGCTGTCCTACCTAAAGAGAACCTGAGTATCTTTGCTGTCCACAGCTGCATTGACCATCATGGTCTTCTGCAAAGTGGGGGTGGACTAACTCTGCTGAGTGGAGGTGGGCTAACCCTGCTACCTTATTCTGCAGAACCAGCACCATAACAGCACTGTGCAAAGCCTGCTCAAGTGGTCTCTCTTTGTGAATACCCTTTACATTCAGGGTTCTGGGTGAATTCTGGCCTATAAATAGGATTCAGTTTTTATTCCTACACTCTGAACACCAGACTCATTCTTGGCCTTCATCCTGCACTAGAGCATCTGCACTTACTCATATTCAGCAGAGCTGCTGCCTTCCCACCGCTCACGGACACTCCATGCCAAACAAAGCTGGTTTATGCCAATTGCCTGGGCTGTAGCTGGGGGCTTGGGGGTGAGTGAAAGGGGCAATGAAAGGCTACAGGGCAGCAATATGGGGAGCATGCCTAGGTGACAGGAGTCCCTGCACATGGCCACGTCCCTCCACAGATCCTTTTCCTCACTGCTTGCTCTGATATGTAGTCCCATGTATCGGGAATCGAGTAACTAGAAAGGGTGCCATACGAAGGTCATCACAGCCCAAAAGCAGAATAAAACACAGGAGCCTCCATATTATCCCTTGCCTGCATGATAAACAGCTCTACAAATGTTAATTTCTCCAGTGTTACTAGAAGTACAAACAGTACATATTGCTTCAACGCTGCTCTGCACGGCTTGTGCATTTAGAGGGGATGTATTTAGTTTTTATATTTATTTACTAGGGACACAAATTTTAACAACATGAAATATTTTGCTTGCATGGTATGAACACCAATAGTTTAACATAAACTATGGAAGGAATCCAGGCTGTGTTGACATATTTTATGAATGTTATGGGATGCCAGATTGGAGGTGTACATCTGTGTGGGTTGGCCAGTCATCCCACTGCCGTCTGTGTATCTGTATGCTTAAATGAATTAGCTATTATAAAAACACTGCATAAACAAGTTTAATGCTCTACAATTTCCTTTTGCCGATGTAAAAGTATCTGAATCACAGGGAAGCAAGCTAACAATGATATTCAATTGCTCTTTCACTATTCTCATGTAAAAAAAATGGAAAGCTCCACACTTTAATAAACCATTTCATCTCCAAGAGGACCCACTCTCTCCCTTTGACTCCATCTCTCCATCTCCCTCCACATCGTTGGCAGCAATCTTCTTGCAGCCCCTCATGGCAGGACGTACCACTGCATAATCCTACAGTCAAAATCATTACCCAGTGACTGCCATCCACAAGGTCACTCAAGGTCACTAAATCCCTTCCAACCAGCCCGGGCCCGGAGCAATAAGAAAGCTGCCAGAAAGCAGCACCAGATTGCCCTGCTACCAGTGCCAGGATACCAATATATAGAAGACAGGAGCTGTGAGATACCTTAGGGATTCCTCGTACCTGAGGCCATCGTGCTGGCTATCAAAGCAGACGTGGGAATTGTAAAGAAATCTTTTTCCTCCTGTGTATCTGAAAATGCTTCTACAATAACTCTTTGTTGTTCCCTTTTTTTTACACAGCACATGGCAACAAAGGCTTTGAGTTCACTTTCTGTAACCTTTACATTTGTCAGAGGATAAACATAGAAACCTCAGTGGTCAATGAACTTGGTAAGAGGTGAGACAGATACTCAGCACTGGGAGAAATCACAGGGGAACAGGGAAATCAAGCCATTTCTTTTTTATTCTATAAACAAACATTTATAAGCTTGGCATTATGCATCTTGTTCTGAATATGCTGGTCAAACGGAATAAAAAAACAGCTTAGAAGAAAAGTTTGTGTGTTTACTTACAGAATTTGATCTTTGAGTTAAATTAGAACCAATAAAACATTTTGAACTTTTTTTTTCAGCTAACAGTTTGCAGGCTAATTTTGAATTTGAATTTATTCCAAGCGTGATAGCTTAGATTTGCCCCAGATGGACTTTCAGTTCTGTTCAAATCGCTTGACAGCACCATAACAGCCATTTGTAACTAAGTCTGCAGAAATGGGCTGGCACTTGCAACCTACTAGCGCTGCTGATCTTTTTGTTTGGGAAAAGCACTCATAAATCACAGTGCATTAAAAAGGCACACACATCTCAAGCAAACATCATGGAGAATCCATTGTCCTGTAGATAAGTATACAAATAAGTGCAAAGCATCGCTTAAGTTTTATATAAGGCGCCTATTTTTTGGAAGGCAACCAATGCAGTTTCACATGCTGTACTTTCTCTAATCTGACTGACTCACAGTCTTGTGATAGTGAGATAAGCTAGGTAGGCAAATTTTTACAGAGTTGCAATTACTGAAATTGTCATTACGCTGCTCACTGTAAAATAAATATAGATAGAAGTGAAATTATGCACAGGCTAGAAGTAGAAAGTGTTTTGCTTCTGTTTGCTAAATTAATCTCTTCCTAAATGGCTGCAGGCCAGGTAGGTTAGCATTTGTGGTTTCAAAGGTTTTCAGCGCTTGCAATGAGCCATGAAATTACTGCATGCTGCTGAAAATGGCAGCTGATGAAAGGAAAAGAGCGAATCCCAAAGGCAGAAAGACAGGAGGAAGCAAAATTACAGGCAGAAAGTCTGATTTTTGATGTTGCTCATTGTGAAATGTACACCCAAACTTTTAATAAAACATAAAACATTAATAAACCTGCTAACAATTCCTTACAATTTCTTTTGAAGTCTCAGTATAATTTCTGAATACTTATTAAAACAGGCAATGATTCAGTGGTGGCTGAGCAGTTTCTGTCTGTCGGATATGGTATATTGGTACACTAGTGACTTTTGAAATTAGATTTTTATTGATGTTTTTTAATTGAATTATCCAAAGGATTGATGTTTTCTGTTAATAATGTGACCCTAAACTCTTGAATTGTTGATCAAGTTTAACTAATGTTAAATTAGATATTCAGTGGTAAAACACACTGTCTGATCAATGCTGCTTTACCATTCCAAATCTCCTCAACTTGGTTGGGAAAATAATTCTGGCTTCAGCTACTCATCTTACTAACAGCTAGTTTATTATATGACGTGCATGCCACAGGAATGTCGGTGTAACTTCTGGGGAAGGATGAAACAATTATTTTAAGCACTGTGAAAAGGATGATACTAGCAGAGGAATCAAGCACAGCAATAGTGGGGATACTTCAGCAGAGTACCATTTTAGTTTTAAAGGAACATACAAATGTACACATCCTCTGGGTTGTTATAATGCCATCAATTTTTTGCCTCAATTACCGACTACTTTCAAAGAGTCACAATATGGGAGGATCATCTGTAATTAGTTTGTAATTATTAAGACACAGTTTATCATAGAAGAAACTTGTTGACAAAGTAAAAAAAAAAAAGTAATGTCTGCTTTTATAGGTCCTTTAAAATAGATCTAAATCAAGCAATGCAAGCAGGCGACTGAACTCAATACGCTATCTAGACAGAATCAGACAGGGAAAGTAGGATCACATACTAAAATTACATTCATAGACCTGGCTGGCTTTAAAGGTTTCTTTAGCTTAATATAGCACTTCTCACCTGAACTGTCTCTAAAACATGCAACTGTAAGTGCAATGGCACAGACATGGTCTACAGCTAAAGGCATCCAGGAGTGCACCAGGAGTGCAGTGTAGGGTGTGGCAAAATACCTCCTTTCTTCAGGAAAGGAACCTGGGCAAAACCACTTCTGGAGGGGCACAGGCTCCTCAGGGTCTCTGTAGGGAAAAAAAGTACTTTGGCTTTTAAGGTACTGTTCACCTAAGAAGGAAGCACATAGAGTATTGCCAGGAATGGTGTCATTTACCCAGGGAGGTCAACTGAATCAAGGCGATCACACTGTAATTTGAATGAAGACTTGGGAAAATCATAACCTTCCTAAACAGGGCCCCAGAGCTGCAGTGGCCAAATCTCTTCCAAATCGAGGAAAGCAGTGGCCAGGTAAAACTGCAGGAGGAATGCTACAAGTAAGAAGAAAGTAATTGCCAAATTGGAATCAGGAGCATGGACGTACACGCAAATTGGGATGTTGTCTGCGTAAGTCCAGCATGTGGTAATGCATGTGCAAAATGTCATGCCCTTATCTATTCAGTTGCTCATTCATACTGCACTAATCACTGTCTCAGCACCTAATTTTGAAGCCTATAAATATTATATTATCCACACAAAAATCAGAGGTGGTAACTGAGCTCAAGCTGTGCCCTGAGGAAAATAAAGCAAATTGTGTGACATAGTAAAAGATAGATATAGAAAAGCATTGCATAGACATAATTCATATTCATATTGAGGAGCACTATATTATATCTAGAGTAATCACATTATTCATTATATAGTGTATGCTATAGAAATAGAAAGTGTGTACTACACATATTGTAGCCTAAGAAATATCTTTAATTACATTTTTATTAAAACTTGTAAAATAAGAGACAAACACAGAACATGCTTACCTCTCAGCGTGATAGGAAGAATTTACTGCTGCACTACAGAAAAAGATAGCACAGCACATGTCCAACATTTAAAACAAAATTGTGTATACCCAATCTATGGTCTTTCTTACCAGACTGAAAGAATCTTACAAGCCTGTAACAGAAGGCACACAAAGCCAGCGTATAGGAAGTCACACATGCACGAAGAATAGCATTGAGCTTCATGGAAAAACACAGTCATTTTGAAGCTGACTTGAAAAACTGGAGATATTTCTGATTTTTAAAATCTTAATAGCCAAGAAAATTTCCTCTCATCCTCCAGAAAGAGGGAAGGGAAGGGGAAGGGATAAGAAAGGGAAGGAAGGAAGGAAGGGAGGAT
>VWZY01002779.1:0-76874 GCA_013399075.1 Chloroceryle aenea | reverse complement strand
AGGAAGGAAGGAAGGAAGGAAGGAAGGAAGGAAGGAAGGGAGGATATAAGGGCAAGCTTTCCTAGAAATAAAAGTCTATTTAAAACTATGTGAGAAAAAATTAGTAAAGAATAATTGAAAAAGCTCATGGTGTCAATACACCTGAGTGTTGAATTCTGCTGAAGTCCCCATTTAAAAATATTAAAACCAGTGGTAGAAACAAAGATACAGAAACTGTCAACTGAAGCAAACTAAATGCTGGCAAAAAGAACCATTTTTTGGAGGGACACTCCATAAGGAAACAATGCTGTGGGTGATAAGTAAAGATACAGAGACATGCATGATTTGATAGATTATTCTGTAATAATGCATGGGGAATACCTAAGTGAATGTTTTGGGGGGAGAAATAAATGGATTCCATATGTAGTCTGCTACAATTTGCTTCACAGAGTGGAAATCTAATGCAAGCAGGATTTGTAGGGGAAGTTGCAGTTTACATACAGTTTCTGTGGGGAAGGAAAAGGAAAGAAGGGTCCTAAATCACTTTCTTAGGAAGCTGCGCACTAGCTGCCTGGATTGGGAGGAAATAGATCTGGCTACCAAAACTGGCCCTCTTTCCTACTAAGAAAGTACCAGATGAAGTCAAGAACTTGGTTAGATAATGTGAGCTAAAATGGTGTGTGAATATCCACTGCATATGTGGGTTGGAAAGTAGACCTTACCCTTGATTGTTTTGTTACTAAAGGTTGAAGTCTGATAGCATACACTATCTGCTAACACCAAGTAGAGAATGAAATATATAGTGATTGCAACATACACCAAGGACCTATACACTGCACAGAAGTCAATAGGTCTATACTACTCTAAATCAAGGCGGTCTGCAACTCTGCCAAAATGATAGGAAGTATTTTCTACTTAGATTGCCACTTTTCTCTGTGGTGCTGCAGGCTCAGTCACTCCCTCATTGGGATTCGTTTTGAAGATGGAGAGGTTTGACTAAGGGATTTCATTAAAAGTGTTTAAAATCAAAAACATTCCTCTGTAGCAGGTAGAGTTTCACAGCAAATGGTTTCATAGAAACATGGGTTTGATTCAATCCATTTGACCTCCTCTCTCTCATGCACTGGATTAGAAATGAAAATGTATCTCAAAACAAATCTCCAAAGAACTGCCATGACCTATATGGTTTCACCTAACAGTGTGCCCACAAAAACTCTAAGATCTCCATTCTCCATTCCCTTAGCTGTTTTCTTTGAAGACTTCATACCTCCCATGGGTTTTATTTATTCCCTTTAAGACTGAACCATCTTTCTTCAGCCACTGTTACCAAAACAGCTCAATCTAACCTCTTTAATTGCAGATATTTTGCAGCAGAAATTTTAATTAGAAGGAGGAACACTAAGTGATATGATGCAGCTTTTACCCTTCTGAATATAAACTTCAGAAGTCTTTGACATCACTGAATTTGAAGGTGAACAACATTTTTACTTTGGCACAAGATGGACAGTACATGCCCAGATGACTTCTTTGTCTACCCATACATGTGAACATTCTTAGAACTAAGCTGGTGTAGGCTTAGTGTGACTATTGCCAGAAGACTTTGAAACGTGATAAATTACAAGGAGTTTGGTAAAGGGCCACGGAAATGACTGACAATGTAGATCTCACCTTAATGGTAGAGAAGTACAAAGCTTTATTTCTTTACTTTGTCAAAGAGAAAGTGAAAGAAGCAACTTGATCAGAGCCTACAAGTGCTGAGCCAGAAGATTTCTGCTTGCACAGGATTCTTTCCACCTTCAGTCAAAGACTGGGCAAAATGGGAGGTAAAGGTAAAGCCAGACAATTCCAGTTGAAATGGATATAATGTTCTAAACACTGGAAAAAAATAACCATACAAAGTTTTTACCTAGGGAGGTGATTAAGCATCACGTGGAACACTACAGTATGTTTTTCTGAAGGCTACACTTTATTGCAGAATCATTGGAAGCAGTGGATGAAATTATAGCTTCTATTTTATGCAGAAAGTCAAGTTAAATTATCATTATGTCTCTTCTAGTTCTAAAATACGGCAGATCTACAGGAAAACAAAAGAACAGGTGGCAGTTATAAGAACAGACAAATCAGAGAAAAAAATTAAGCCAGCCAAGCCAAACCTTTGTGAATTCCTCTTGTTGATTATTCAGGCCACATGTTCTCTTCAAAATTTGCCAAATCGTTTGTGCTCATGTAGGAGCCCATCAAATTCAAACAGATCACATTTTTCCACTCATAAAATAATGACCTTTTGGACTATTAAAGTGATTTCTAGTCAAAAGCAACATAAAAAGTGCCTCCCCAACTGAGAAGCACATCAGGATGAAAAGTCTATAAGGCTCCTCAGCCTCTGAAAGCAGTGGCATGCAAGGGAGTGAGCTGGCTAATGGCACATCCAGCTGCAGCCCAGACAGCCCCTGCTTCCTGATGTGCTGAATGGAGCCAGTCCTCAGCACAAGTCAGAAGCAAACCCTCAGCTGACACCTTCACAGTCCTGGTTATAATCCTTAGCTGTACTGTTATCTCAGCCTGGCGAGGCTGCCCAGGGGAGGAGGGGTGAAACCAGGCTGAAAGTGTTCCAGGTTGCCAAGAACGAAGAGTGAATCCTTTTTATTCTTTAAGTAACCACCACCTTACACATTGCTCCCAATTAAGGCAATTACCAGCACACACCCTCACTGCTGGCTCGCTTGACAAAGTTGCAGAGGATGCACCCCACGCACACTAGTGGCAATATTATAGCAAAGGGATTTTTTATTTATATATTCCTTATGCATTCCCCCCAACCACTGACTTTTAAGTTGCTGTCTCGTGCAGCAGTGTGCAGGAGCACAAGAGGTTAAAGCACATCCCCCTGGCTCTGGTGAGCGAGCAGGTGTTGCGGGAGGCTGAGGAGGGCTGCAGAGGTGGGGAAGGAGAGTTCGCTCTCACCCGCCCGCTCGCTCAGGGCTTTGCTGATCACCAGGCGAGGGGTGGTTTTGTTACCTTGCTTTATTTGTGCTTGCAAAAATCTCCTACTGCACAGACCTTACTACCTTTTGCTGTATTTATTTCTGCTCAGTTAGTTTAGCAGCCTCTGTTTCAGCACCTGCCTATGTCACGGCCAGTGAATGAATGAGTGGAATGTGACAGACTGATGCACGCATTAAACATATGAGAAAACAGGAAAATCCCAAGTAGGACTCAAGAAAAGGCATATTCAAAAGGGCATTCAGAATGGTTAAACACAGGGCAATGTGGAAATCTGCACTTGCTTTTGTCAAACTAAATAAATACATGTACAGTATAAATTGTGCTCTCCTTTTAGGACCCCATTTAATTTCCCTAAAACCACAACCATGAAAAAAAAAAAGCCAGTCTTTTCAATACACACATATATATTTACATTTATATAAAGTTCCTCCAAGTGTTCACCCTTCTACATGTTGCAATGTGTCCTCCAGCATGATATTATGCCCAGGTGAATTAGTAGCCAAACACGTGTTGTTTGTAACAGTGCAAAATTACTGCTTCTTTGCAAAGGATGTCACTGGATATGGTTAGAGCTTTTATGTCTTTACCAAATGGTTGAATTTAATTGATAGCTTTCTCCAAAATGTTCAAATTAAGAAATTATTAATAATCCTCTGGAATTAGAAGATATCAAGGAAAAGAAGACCTCAAAACTTTGGACCAGTGAGAATGTCTCCTTATCGACAGACTCAGCAGAGATCGATTTGTCCAAACCTGTGAATCACATTCAAGATATTTAGAAAGACTATAAAGGTGTTTTATGAAGATGACATAGGGAAAAAAAATCCCTCTCTTACGAGCAGGGACTCTGACTTAGAATTTCAAATTAACTTATTGTATGATGCATTATTTAATAAATGTTAGCATTAATTTTTGAAGAGTTCAATTTGCATACTATTACTGGGCCAAATGGTTGATGAGGATCACAATTAAAGAAAGATGCACTATTCATTTGGCTAAAAAAGAAAAATCAAACGAAGTCAAACCTTCATCACTGCACAGAATAAAGGTGGCCTATAACTGCCAAAAATATAGAGCTCTGTGACAGATGTATTTCAAGTTCTGCTGATATTTAAATCAAACTTCTTATAGTCTGACCCTATGTAAAAGCTCAAGATCCTCTCCTAGACTCAGTTAAAATATTTTAAAAACAAAAGCTCCCAGTCTAGGAAAAAGATCCAACGGAAGAGAAGTAAGTTTCTTTTAGGATGACATATGAAAAAAGTTTTCATCACCTTATCTATGACTCATTTTCTGTTGTTTTTTTTTTAATGTAAAATAAAGAGCAAAAGTATTAGCATTAACTTACCCTACCCGCTATATATGTTATACCACAGAATGTTACAGCTACAAATACACGTTGGCATTTAGAAGAAATGAACCATAAAAGATGTTAGCTCTTACAGATTCATGGATTATTATGCTGGAAGAGATGATTGTGACCCTCTAGCCTGACCTCCTGCATAATGCAGGCCACAGGACTTCTCTGAATTAATTCCTGATTGAACTGGGGCATTTCCAATAGACCCAGAGTTCAAAGGCTCCCATCGCCCACCCCGAGCAGCCACCTTTTCCATGGTACACAGAGCTCACCATGCAGATCCTAGATTACCACATGTCACCTTTGCTTTTGGATTCAGAGAAGAAGATAAAAATAAGTATTTTGAAAATACTTTTCATACCTCTATAAACCATTTCATGGGGAAAAAAAACAAACCACCAATTCCAGTCTTTCATCAGAAACTGGAAAATGCAAATTACAATGTATTTTGGGGAGATGGGGAAGGGAGGTTGAAAATAATGGTCCAGTAAAAGATTTCATCTACTCTCTTTAACCTCAGCACAATTGCCTTCAGGGACACAAATCATAGCTTCTTTTCTGATGTGCAGTTTTGGAAGGGTCCAAATCCTCAGCTGCCGTGCCCTCACTTCACTGTGAGGGGCAGAGGGCTCCTCCCTCATCTTCATGCCTCTTGAATCCTGCATGATTCATCACAACCATGAAAAGAGACTCCAGGTGCTCTTAAGAGAGATCAATGCTGAGTACAATATTAATTTAGTATCTGGCAATTCTAGCTTTAGACTGGGAAAGCATTGTACTTGGGACTGCCTGAAACAGAGCAAAAAGGAAAACAGCATTCCAAGGACAAAGTTTGGGAGACAAAAGAAGAAGAATATGTACCTTAAAGCTGTTCAGTGTCATCTTGTCTTAATCATAGGAGCAGAATAGAAGAAAGCACACAGAAAAAGAAGTTTGGCTTACTGGAAGTCAACATCAACCTTTAGATATCAAATGAGGGCTGAGTGGGGACAACACTTGTTTGGACTTTTACATGAAGACAAGGAGGGCTTTTTTGGAGGTGATAAAGGGTGAAGAGTCACTAAAGACCTGTATAGAGACAATTCTTTTGCAAACCTGCCATTCCTGCTAGGATCTCCAAAACAGTTGTTACAAAGACCATTATTGTTTCACTATTTTCTCAAGCTTCCCTGGCTGTCTGCACCGTCTTGTTGTTTTTAGAGATACTATGCCCTAATTTGTAAAGCTGAGCCACGGCTTGGACATGAAAACTGAAAATCTGAGACAAAGATTATGTCCATGTTAGTGGTGTGAGTAGCAGGCAGAATGGTGCTGCTGCTCATAGCAACAGAGAAAAGTCTGAGGCAGAAAGGAAAGAGCTTTTCCTTGGTCACATTGCACTCGAGTTGAAAGCCGCATCCATGAAGAGATATCAAGGTTTAGCTTTTCAACAAAAAGATCTATTTCAGGACAGAGCATTAGAGACACATGTATGTGATTCATCTGCACAGAGATGGTAGCTGAAGTTGGGTTATTTAACTAAATTGCCCAGATATCAGATGCAGAGGAAATGTTACAGTGCTAATGTCTCCGAAGAGTGGAGCTGACACACAGCATAACATTGGGAGGCCAATGTCCATGGAAGCTTTATCTGTATTGAATGTTATGGTTCATTTTATCAGAATGGTACACTGTACTCTTAGTCCTTGCTTTTCCCTGGCTACCCATCTACTACCAGGTCAAAGTGTTGGCTATAATCTTTAAATCCCTATAAAGCTTTAGGGTCTGCAATTCTAGAGCCTGCCTCTGTATTTTGTATTCTTACACAACAGTTAATCCTAGTTATGGCTGCTGCGGGTAAACAGTAAAGAGGCAAAGGAAGCTGTTTAATTAAGTCACAACTCAGTTTATTTGGGAACTATTACTTGCACCATGAAGTCATTTGTCCCCAGTGAAGAGAACTACCACTAACTCAAACCTACTGAGCTACTGGACTCATCTGCTTATTAGATATTATAAACTAAATTCCATCCCACTATTTTTTTAATAGACATGTTCTCCTAAAACCATTTCCAGCGTGGATTCATGAGGAAAACTTTGCAACCACAGACTATCTTCACTAGAGAATTCTCTAAGATAAATGTTGGTTAATATCAAGTAGGTAATCCCACAACAGACTATCCAGTCAGGGAAAAAACATACCCCATACTGAAGAGTGCAAGGGGAAAGGATCAACATTTTGAAAGCATCTAATGTATAATATCCCCAGCTGACTATGTCTAGCTCAGGGGTAGGGAGCATCAATCCAGGCATGTGAGCAGGATCAGACTTTGGAAAGACAGCAGAGTTTTTATCCCTTTCCACGTATAGATCTACATCCAGCAAGACAGATGAGCCAAAGTGGAAAGCGGTGGGGGAGAAGGGCCCTGCAGCAACATGTCCTTCTTGTACTATCTCATTATTGAAGAAAACATATTTTCTAGGAACTGTGTCTACTCCCATGGCAACAAGATCTTAATATTGGTTCTTATAATGTCTCGGAGTCTCTCTGGACTTCAGCAAAGTAGTTCTCACTTTTTCCCACAGCCTTCTCCTGAACAAAATGGAAAGATACAATTGTGTGGGTTGTCTACGGGGTGGGTAGGACTTGGCTAACAGGTCACATTCAGATGGTGGTAATGTTTTCTTATACTTAGGCTTTCAGTGCATCACAAGCAGGGTCCTCTAAGGATCAATAATGTGCCCCACACTGTTCAATGTTTTCACAGATGATGTGGATGAAGGGATTGAAAATAACTTTATCAAACTTGCTTATGACACCAAACGGAGAGATGAGATGAACTCATCATATGGCACAGCCATCTTACAGAGAGGCCTGGAAAGTCTGGAATATTGGGACAGCAAGAATTGTATGAAGTTTAATAAAGACAAGTGCAAATTCCTAAAGGCCAGGATCTGTGTGTCTGGGGATCAGACCTGCTAAAAGGGACCTGGGTGCCTTTGTGGACTATCTGCATGGTTGGTGGAAAGCCTGCATGTGTTGGTGGTCAACACGAGTCCACAGTGTGACACTGCAGCAACTCAAATTGGATCCTGGCCTGTATCCACAGAAGCATTACTAGCAGAGACAAAGGCATGATCATCCCACTCTCCTCAGAATTTACCAGACTGCACCTGGAGTACTGTGACCAGTTCTGGTCCTGGCAACTCAAGAACAACATGGACAAATGGAAGCGGGTCCAAGGAAGAACGATGAAGATGATTGAAGGTCTGAAGACCTTGCGCTAGGAAAAGACTGAAGGAATCAGGTCTTTTCTCCCTGGAGAAAACTCAGGATGGGACCTCATCACAGTATTCCAGTACCCAAAGGGCAGCCACAAATTGGGCAGAGGCTCTCTCTTCACAAGGAGCCACTGGCGAAGACGAGGGGCAACACAGGAGAGGTTTCATTGTGACCTCAGAAATAAATATTTTACAATAAGAACAATCATTCATTGGAACAACCTCACCAGGGATATGGTAGAGTCCCCATTACTGGAGGTTTTCAAGATGCAACTGAACAGGGTGCTACATACTCTCATCTAGGTTAGACTGTATGTTCTGAGGTCCCATCCAACCTGGGAAATCCTGAATCTAATCAGGGCTAATAACAAGGTTTCTTCTGAAATACCAACTCAACCTCATGATCCAGTGAAGCATAGAAGTAATTTTCATGGCAGGGGGGTTGGAACCAGATGATCTTTAAGGTCCCTTCCAACCCTGACAATTCTATGATTCTATGATATGTAGCTTGAAAAGTGTTGTGTTGTTGTTAGGAATTCATGTTAATCTATTTGTGTTTTAAAGATACAAGCTAAACTAGCAATAGAATCACAGAATCACAGAATGGTGGGGGTTGGAAGGGACCTCAGGAGATCATCTAGTCCAACCTCCTTGCCAAACCAGGTTCACCTAGAGCAGGTTGCATGGAAATGTGTTCAGGTGGGTTTTGAAAATTCCTGAGAAGGAGACTCCACAACCTCTCTGGGCAGCCTGTTCCAGTGCTCTGTCACCCTCACAGTAAAGAGGCTTTTCCTGATGTTGATGTGGAACTTCCTGCATTCCAGTTTGTGCCCATTGCCCTATCACTGGACACCACTGAAAAGAGATTGGCCCTATCCTCTTGACACCCACCCTTCAGATAATTATAAGCATTGATAAGATCCCTTCTCAGGGATCCTTCCTTTGTGCAGGCTAAACAGCCCCAGGTCTCTCAGTCTTTCCAGACCCTTAATCATCCTCACAGCCCTCCCTTGGACTCTCTCTAGTAGTTCCATGTCTCTCTTGAAATGGGGAGCCCAGAACTGGCCACAGTTGTATGGTCTCACCATGACCAGTCTCAACATGACTGTAGATCACCATGGATGTGTAGATTGATTTGCAGCTGCTATACATGTAAAATCTGATAGATGTGTCTTTTCCAGTGAAGAACATATGAGAAAGGATATAGAAAGTTTTGAGAGCATTTAAGCAATAGATACTGGAAAGCATATTTAGTAAAATAATTGGTTTATGCCAGATTATGCTAAAAAAGAATCCACATGAATACACCTGGTAAACACCTTTCACAAGCCTCAATATCTTGGCTATTTAAAATACATATGTATAAAGCCAGAAGTAATTAAACCATATTATGAACTAATTCCTTGCCAAATTTTCTTGCTTATGCTGCAGTATTTTTCAAGCTACACAAATACTAAAAAATGCCTCAAGAGAAAAATCCCAAACAGCAGAACCACTATCTTTGAAAATTTATTTTAAAACCTCACATCACTCCCAAGCTAAATCCTTGAAGCTTTGGGTGCCAAGTTTCAGACTCCAGTGTAGGTTTTTTTACTATTAAGCTTTAAAACTCAGAAATGAAAGTTCATAATGCAAGTAATTATAAAATCTAATTATTGTGATGCCACTGGATGCCGCTGTAATTTACAGTACTCTTAGATTATAAATACAAAACATAACAAATAACAACAAATAGAAAATAAAGAAACATAAAGGTAAAAAGTGAACATTATTTCAGGGATTATCCCACTATGATAATGGAGTCTGATTCTTATCTGTTGAGCTGTTACTTTACTCGTCCTTTATAGATCCGTTTTTCCAATAACCCTTGCCACTTACTGTAATATTAATTCATTTATTCACATTTCATTCCTCAAGAAAAAGCCATTAACGCACAACAGTTCAATGTGATCTAAGACAACCTAGTTAAAACAGATACTTTGGTAAGGTTAATTTAAGATATTTTTCTCTGTCACTAGCAGATTAATGGGAATTCTGAAAGGTGGTGTTAAACTGTTAAATATCTGACCCTTGACATCCTCTGAAGTACTGTTTGCTTTGTGCATGAAGACCATTATTTAGTAGTTTAGAATCAAATATTATTTTGGTTTTCTTCTGCTACAGCAATGTCAGCTGGCAGTCCCATTAATAAAAGCCATCTGTTGAGAATAAATAATCCAGGTAGGGTGTCATCAGCTGACAGATACTGTCACCATTAACATGGATTGCATACTCTGGTGGCATTTCAGAGGATTCTGGATCCAGCAGTCTTTGGAGACTAACTTCTCACAGCCATAGTGTGAGGGATAAAGCACATCATCTCTAAGTCAAGTTGAGAATCTCCAGAGTTTAGTTATGTTTTTCATCTCAGGTATATTTAGAAGCTTTAATTATCTAGGCATGGTATTGACAGATGAAGCACCAAGTGTTTAAAGCATAGGCTGGTATCAAAGCTGCACTTCTTGTTTTGGAGAAGATATTTAAACGTATGGCTATTTCTGTACACCCCATGAGGCAGTCCCACATACCCAGCTTTCACAGGAGGTCAGCTAACTGTGGTGCAGAACGTTTGGCTCTGGGGCCGAGATGTCCCGGGGCCCCACGTGGCATCTGGGGACGCTAGGACTTTCTTTCATTGTGATGGTTTTTCAGCTGAAAATGTCTGATATATCGTGAGGGTAGTGCCACAATCCCACAGAGTGGTATCTTTAATAGCACAACTGTAAAGGCACATTTTGCCTGCTTAGGAGCATGAAAGGAGGTTGAAGGTAATGGTGATATGGACAAGAACCTTTGAGACTACTTAGGACATAAACATATCACAACAATTTGCATACTACTAAGGTTGCATAAGTGATGCCTGATATATTTTATTTAAATAATTCCTAATTTTAACATAGATTGGAAGTAGAGAAAAATATCTCTCTTTTTTTCAGTGTAATTTCTTGATTTAAACGATTGCTTAACACATTTTAGTTACTTGTATTAAACCTTAATAAGATCCTATAGAAATTAAAAACAGGGGTCGTAAGTGAGATATCAATTAACATAAGAATCAATTTAATGGTAATTTAAATAGCTAACTTATAATTTTTGCATAATGAAGTGGCCTGTGGGCTTGAAGTCCTAATCATGACTAATTAATTTAAAGGATGTTACTTTTTATTATCATTGAAATGTCTGACAGGTGATAAAACATTTAGGGTTGCAGCCACAAACTTTTTACATCAGCTATAATATAAGGCGACAGGTTATATAAACCCTTTCTCTCAAAAATTAATATTTAAGGAAAATAATGTTAAGCACTTTGGATCAAATTCAGCCATAGTAGAAGGGAGTGAGAATCCCATGAAGAACTTATATCTGCCTATGTGAGGGCTCATTTTTATCCTATCTTTCAGAAGGAACTGGATTCTGAAGTTCTGGGTTCCTTTGCTATAGCTGCAGACATACAGAGTGCTGTTGAAATGAATGTACATATCATGTGAGGACGTCTTCACCAGCTGATGTTTGCACAGTTATTTTTTTCTTTTTCTTTTTTTTTTCCTTCTGTCAATCTGAATAACATTAAAAGGTGACATAATTAAATCCTAATTCTTGGTATCTTTTAAAAGAAAGCAAAGGGATAGGGAGAAGACAACCACAGTTTTTGCCCCCTAAGAAACAGTTGTTGCAAGCTGCAGTATCTTTGTTATGCAGCTGGTCCATCCATGCCCTGTGCATTCAGCATCATGGCATTCAGGCATGTGGTGTCTGTTGGAGCTCACTTTCTCCTCCACCTCCCATCAGATTCCTGCCCTGGTGACACCAAAGCTAAGAAGGTTCTGCACGTCCTTTAGTTCTTCTGCTTATATGTAATCCAGCTTGTAGAAATCTCTAAGAGGAGGGAAAGAGGGCAGGTCATAAGAGTAAATGAGGATAACACATCTCAGAGGACTGTAGTCAGTGTCAGGTAGGTAATGGAGTGAACCTTCAAAGGGCTGTCTAAGATGTACCACCTGGGGTGAACTGTGAGCCCTCTCCCTGCGGTCAGGAGGTTGTGCTTATGGGCTTTTTGAAGAGTCCATCAGGGCAGCTTTTCCAAAGCTGGTATCAAGTCAGCTTCGATACGACGAGTGGAAGGGAATAAAGCTCTGTAGCCATTGAAACTAGTCTAGAAGCTGCAAGAGCAATGCTGTACTGGGTTCTAAGGAACACCTGTAATCTGAGCAACTCATGTAGCTAGAGAAAGCATCAGGAAAGTTTCAAGATTTGTCAGCTGTCCCACCCAGCTCACTGACCATGGAAGCAGCTTCCAGGACTTATGGAGATGTTCCCCTCTGTTCTGTGAGGGAAATCCTACAGGAAACCCTATAGGGAACCTGTATGCAATTTTTTGTGAAGCTAACAGAGGAAAATTGTTACCTGACTTCAGTGAAATCCAATGTCCCTGTTAGATGTCTGTATGTAAGACTGAGGAGTTACAGAGTACCATGTTTCACTAGAACTAGGAAGGGTAAACTGGATTTTTCCCTCTGTCTTTCAGGTGACTGAAGAAATGAGCACAAATGGTGTACATAAGTACAATGATGCTCATGAGTACAAATGCTGGCCTCAGTGGAGAAATTCTCAATAGCTAGACTGCCTCTCAAGAAGGAACACAAAACCTCTCATCTTCCATACTGACAAGGAAGATGTGATTAGAAATCTAGACTTCCCAGAAGCACTATTAAACTTTCTTTGGAATATCTTAGCTTTAGCAAACTATATTAAAGGTTTAAAAGCTTAACAAGATGAGACAATTCTTCATTGGAAAGTTATTTTATACACAGAATTCAAAAGCAATAATAGAGGAAAAGTTAGATATACAGGTGAAAATCTGAGAAAAAAGTTGGGATGAAAAATAGACAGCAGTAGAGGAGGGAACATTAATGAAGTGTATTTTGAAATTACAAGAACTACACAGAGGAGAGGAAACTTGTGTAGAGACCCTTGAGGACATAAATGAGTATTAGAAAAGAAGCACAAATGTCAGTAGTAAATATATGGGCCATTTGTACATCAGAAAAGGGACAAAGAAACTGCTACGGGCAATTATACGTGGATGAGTAGGAGGCAAGGTCTATACAAAAGTCTTTACATCATGCCACATCAAGTTACCTTGCAAATAAACACTTTTATCCCAACAGATTCTAAAAATAAAGTCATATATTCACCTACAATGAAGAGGAAGCATGCCAGAGTATTTTGCAGTGCCCTAAATGCAACTAGTGCAAGGGAAGCATGCAAATGAAACACATTTTATTTATAGAAAGATAGCAGCTAATCGTGTTCAGTTATTATCATAGAAATTACATGATTTCTGCTTTGGCTATATTCTGCCACAGTTAATAATTAAAACACAAACACTAATTTAATGGCAGACTTTGTAATTACACAAGTACTGTAAGTGTTTGTTTTGTAAACATGTGAAAATCTTTTGTACATACACTAATTAGGAGATCATAAAAATCCCAGACTATCTCAAAAGGAAGAACTGGCCCACGGTTTTTTTCTGAAGTAACTCTAAGTGTTCAAGAGCCATCATCAAACCAGGTTTTTCACAAAGCCTTGAAATGTCTAAGCATGTCCGTTACTCAATGCATGTCTCTTGCTGATTCTACATGTAGTTAATTTTTTACAAAATACAAGTTATTGACTCAACCTCTGGCTTCCTATCTGTGGGAAGAAGCCCTACACTGGAGCACAGTGCCCTGAGGAAAGGCAGGGCTGCCAAACCCATCCTGAAGTCTGAAGAGAATTTATGGTGGCTCTGAGGGCAAACATCTTCATTCAAACAATCAGGGAGAAGGATTTGGATTTGCATGCTATGGTGGGTTTTCTCAGTCAAGAATTTCAGCTTTTGGAAGTGTTTGTTTCCAAAGAACTTCTCCAGACTGCACTTTTTGTTACGTTACTTGGCTAGCTGTCTCTTCCTCTGTGCCTTTCTCATGGTAAAAGTAACTGGGGAAATGAAGCAGGAGAGAAGAAAGATCTAAAAGGTAACTTGCAGAAAGATGAAAAGAAACGTGATACAGAAAAACATGATCTGAACACGACAGGAGAGCAGGACTCAGGATAAAGAAAGCACTGACACCAGAAAGGAGAGCAATTCACAAAGACAAGTGGTAAGAAGAGGAGGAAGGAGAAATACCTGAAGATTTCAAATAGAAGAGAAAAGAGAGATCTTCAGCAAGGCAGGAAGAAAATGAGACAGGTTTCCAGTTCCTTGCAAGCCACTCTTTGCCTTTGCTATTGTCATCCTTCTCAGTTTCCTACTGAAAAGCTGGCAGCTTGGGTGACCAAACAAGATGCCCTTTACACACCCCAGAACTCTTCCTTGCAGGCAACTACTTTAATTTTCCCTTTGTCACACAGGATTGGTTTTGTTTTGAACCTCTGTAATTCTTGTAGCTAAACATTTTATTTTATTTTAAAGTAGGAATGTTGTTTGACAGCAATACTTTTTAAAAGAAAATGCAAGATGGAACAGCTGGACTTCCAGCTCCCAGACTGGGTATAATCACTGGTTGTCACAACTTTTCCATTTCTCCTCGTGCTCAGCAGTTTCTTTTCATCTGAGAGGAAAATCTCTCTAAAGCATAGGGGCTGGGCTGATTTTTTTGTGCTTGCCTGTTACATATCTCCCCAGAGGATGTTACTGCTAACGCTTTTCCTCTGTGGGACTCTCCTGGCTCTAGAAACAGCCTTCTATGGGTGAAGAAACAGAAAATCCACCTAGGCAGCCAAAGCTCAACCACTGCCCACCCTGTGGTTATTTTAAACCATTAGCCTAGCTTTCTATTCAGAAGGGACAACTCTTGGACACTGTTCTAATACAAAGTTAGGCTTGAGTGAAACATTTCAGGGCTTTTTTAAGATTACTTTTTTTCTTTCAGGTCACCCTGCCTTCAACTAAAACCATCACCTCTCCTTCAAAGACTGTTTGAAAGCCATCTCTGTCAACACACTTCTCAAATCAGCATCCGAACAAACAGACAAGCTTCTTCTATTGACTTGTGGTGCTGTTTCAGCACATAAAACATCTCCTCATTTTGTATCCCATCCTCACCTGCTCTTGTAGTCATGTAGCCTCATTTCAATGATTCCTTTGAAACCCACTCAATCATCAGCAGCTGAAATCTTTTCTCAAATCCATCCATGCACAGTTCATGTATCCTGGTGAGCCTGCTTATTGATGCTTATCTCAGCACTGCTTTCATTGAACTAAGCTTTTACATTCACACCAAGGCTGCTCTGAAGGTATACATATGTACATATAAGCAGTCCTGCAAAGTGAAAAAAAATTCAAAAGGAAGTACTGCAAATGCACTCCCTTCTGAACCTTTACGGCCCAGCCACTGCAACAGAGGATATGAGTTCAGATCTACACAGATAAAAGGAGAACATCAAATGCAGTCAAATCACTCTATCTGTATTGAGATGGACATCAAAACCATACAGAGGATACTTAGATTTACTTAATGGCAGAATTAGACATTGGTCTTTTCCTATCTTTCTATTCTGGTTTTGTTTGTTTATAACAGCTACTGTGTGTTAAGCTAATGTTTTCTTAGAATTACCTATTATGACTTTGGGATTTCTTTAGTGTGTGGTAACAGCTCAGAGCCCAATGCCGTGTTTGTAAAATTAGGCTTGTTTTTCTCCTACTGCATTACTCTGCATTTATTAGCACTGAATTTCATCTCCCATTTCACTGCCCAATTACTCAATACTGTGAGATCCTTCCACAGCTCTTCAGAGCCAGCTTTCATTTTTACTACACTGAATAATTTAACATCATCAAGCTTTATCAGGCTCTACCACCTTTTCTAGATCCTGTATGAATTGCTGAACAGGACAAGCCTTAGCACAGGTCTCTGTAGGGTACACTAATTTCCTCCTCTGACAACCATTTCCTCATACCTTTCATTTGCTATCTTTTAAGGAGACATTTATCTGAAGGAGATATTTATCTGTTCTTGCTAAACTGATCAGAAGTAACTGATCACAAGTAAGAGAAACATCGGTGAAGAGCTTTTGGGATCTCAGAAGGCTGTATCTGCTGGCTCATCGACGTGCACACGCTCAGTGACGCACCGAGCAGACTTGTGAGACGTAAGAGCCCTGCACCAAAGCCATATCAACACTTCTCTCTGTACTTGTCAAATTCTTGGCCAATGAGTTTCTTTTCTGATAACTTCTACAAAGCTTCCCAGCCTGAGCATCAGACTTGAAAGGCATTCAGGAGTCTGTTTCAAAAATTGGCATCATATTTGCCACCTTCTTTCTCCAGAGTTTTTTTTAGACATTTACTTGAAAATCAGCAAGGGGAAAAAAAAAAGGCAAAATATTATTAGAAAGACCTATTTCAATAGTTCTTTTCATTCCTATCTTTTGCCCTGAAGAACATAGCATAGCCTTGGAAATAAAAAAGCAAAACATAATGAGGGTTAGAAATACCTGCCAGCAGGAAAAGAAGGAAATGAAACAAAGAATAACAATTTGCCACCTGCATTGTTTGCCTTTGCCAAACCGAAAAAAAAAGTCCCCCTCTGCGGGGCATATTAGATCAAAGAGGCTAGTAAAAATCCAACCAGATTCAGTAAGGATTAAGCTATTCAAAAAGAAGATACAAAAATAGGAGTGTCTCCTTTCTGCATATCTCAACTAAATCGCCTGCTTCTTTCACTGGATCTTCTTCTATCTTCTCTAGTTTTCACCCAGCTACTTTTCCTTCTGCTGTATACTGCTTTTGCTTTTCTAGCTTCTCAGAAACCAAACTCAACTGTCCAAGTTACCAGGCATCAGACCCGAGTTTCTATTTCACTGAATATTTGGTTTCATGTATTTCAACTCCATTTCTCCACAAGATGAGATGGCTCAGCACTCATACTTTCAGATGCCATACTCTATGGAATTAAGGTATTTCTTTTACTGTCATATGACCTTTTAATCTCTGTTGTACTCATGAAAATTTTCATGGGAAAAAAACACAGTAATCTTAAAAGAATACCTTTGAACTGAATATGCCAGGGACCTCTACAGGGGATTTGTTTAGGAATCAGAGCCTTGCGTAGCCCTTCATGTCAGATGATACTCAGCTAAGGTGCACTACATGAAACAAGAGTTCAGTTATTCTCTCATCAGCAACATACACAGCAATTCATAGCTGAGGCAGTTTGTGAACATAATAGAGCCTCAAGAGTGATTTTAAGCTTGTAGTCACTACATGGCCATCTGCTGTTATTTCAAATAGAAGTTTTATTAACTTTTACATTTTAACCTTAGCATTTCTACAAAGGTCACAATTAAATATTAACACTTTAACTTGCAAAAAGAATTAATCATTCCTTTTCTACTAATAACATTTGGTCTTTGCTTCTGAACATGTCATAAATGTGATAAAGAAAAGTGCTAGAGTGCAAGGAAGGTTTCATCAGCAATCTGGTCAGTGAGGTTAGAAAACTTATTTGTGTATCATTTCTTTCTCTCACGGGAAGAGTAATTAGGATGTTTTGTGATGAGAGGAGAAATCATGCACATTTTAATCTTTATGTGCACATTCTTTTTTGCAAATACAGAGCAGGTCTCTTTCTGAATACATTATGAACCAGAATTATGATGTTCCTACTAATGACATCCAGAAACAGTTCACTTTAAGTTGAAATGCTAAATGGAATAAACAACTGATGGTTTTGTTGGAATTGAGATTGAAGTGCTGTTCACATCTGAAGCATTTATAGCTAATATAATTTAGTATGTGCAATCTTTAGGAATGCAGCGGACCAAATAGGAGGCAAGAATCTCAAAAGAAGCACTTGTAACTTTGGAGATACCTGTCCTGAATGCCCAGTTTAAGTTTCCTTGCATACGATCCAAACTTCTGAAATTATTGCTGGGGGAATTTTTTTTACCTTTTAGATAGAAACCATCAGGCCTTTAAACATTCAATTCTGAAAAGGTCAAGCTTAGTGTATAAATTAACATGCAAAACTAGCATTCTTGAAATCATTTCTGATTTGCAAAGCATAGGTTTAGGGATTCCACAACATCAGGAAGAGATTCTAAAATCATGGAGCAGACTAAACAGTGGAGGGGGTACTGAAATGACTTCTGGATATCAGAATATAATTTTACCAGCATAACTCATGCAGGAAAAACACAAGCAAAGGGGAGAACTTAGAACAATCATATCAGCAGGACAGTATAGCTGATGCTTAAAGTCATAGCCTTGCAGCACTAGGCCATCTTTCAGCATTGAGGAGAACACACTGTCAAAAAGAATCCATAAACAGTCTCTCCAAAGCCAAACTAACCATAAGGAAAAATAAAGAGCAGGTAATACTGAGTGGGAAACATGAGTATTGCAGTGCATCTTAGGTTCACTACGTAATACCCTGGAGTATGAATAATGTTTGGATCCACCTTAGTATTATCCTTATAAAACAGGGCTGGGTTAAACTAGTCAAGACTTTCTAGAAATCCATCTTCACATGCATGCCTTATTTTTTGAATAATAAATGTCCTAACTATCTTTGAAACACTTAGAAAGCATGGAGCTCATAGCAACAATTAAACAAAACCAAACACAGTGCTTAACAGAGTACGGTGCAAGAGATATGGAATAGTATGGTATAAAAGTAAATTATAGAAAAAAATAATCCACTGAAGTTTATTTTATATATTACAGCCACCTGGACTGCAGGATACTATGATACACTGCAAAGGTTTAAACCTAGTTCAGCTGAATCCTGTACATGAAGTCTACAGTTTGCCAAAATAGAGTATTTAGTCCCAGTGGAAAAATCTACCAAACGCAGTAATTTCTGGGGAATGTTCTGTCATCAAGAACATCTTCTGTTTCCTGAAACAAAAAAATCTTGTCAGGAAGGTCTGAACGGTGTAAGCTGTGAACATGAAACCCATTACTTCTCGTTGTTTCATAATAACTGGGTCATTCTTCCAAGATACTACTTCTCTGAAGAGGAAGTGAGCTGTGTCAACACACTGGAGACAGAAAAAACGCCTGGGAGTTGGTCCTACCCACTGCTGCAAATACTCCCCAGCTGTATCTCTTGCTTTGCTCAGCAGGCAAACAACAAAGCCAGAGCTATGAATGCAGTAAGTAACCCTATTTCCTGAGCATGGGGACACCCTGTTAACTGGCAGCAGCAGTAAGTTTGTCTAAACTGTGCCCTGAAGTGCTGAGCTGGGATCCCTAGGCAGGGCAGCCGTGATCCCCAGTTGGCTCTGGCTGTGCTGGGCTAAGTGCCTTCCCAGGTTCATTTCCTGGTTGATCTGCCATTTAGACAGACACACCAAAGTACTATTTTTCAGCTTCATATTCTGCAGTTAATTCATCTGATACTGTCTCAGATGTATCTGTAGACAGGGAAGAGATCTCTCTGTTGCTCTCACGTTTCAAGGGAAAAGAGCAATACGATGCAAATAATTAGCAGGTAATTACCAGGATGTGTAGAAAAGTTGTGCTGTGCCCTACACCATCATGAAGAAAACATGCTGCAAACTCTGTCTTCTGTCAGGATGAGTATAAATCTTTCCATGGAAAGGTGATACAAGGGAAGTAATGAAACTACCTCCGGAATGAAGACTCCAATGCAGGTTTTAACCATTGTCATTGGATGCTGTGTGAGTCCTACAGAACAGCAAACCCGACTGATGCCTATCCTGTTTGCTAGGGTTCATATCAACTCATGTTCAGTTTCACTAAAGCTGCAGAAATTAGAATCAGTCTAATGTCTCTCTGCAGTCACTGCAGAAATGAAGGCACCGAAATCCTAATTCATCCTCTGGAAACAACTTGCCCTCTTCTCTGACTTCACAGAGTGCTGAGGGCATCTCCAGCCCCAGTTTAGACACTGCAGTCAGATGCCTAACATTAGATAACTGAGTACGAGTCTGTGTTTGAAGCTAACAAATCACAGATGAGGTGAATCATGCATTTAATAAAGGTATTGGAAACAATACACGGATCTTTACCCTTTAAATGTAAGTATTATGAAGCCAGGCTGGTTAAAATATATTATTTTGCTTTCTAATGCATATATTCAGTTACTCTGAAGACATATTCTTCTTCTACATATAATACTTCTAAGTCCCATATGCAAAACATCATTTAGTGTGCACACCTCAAGCATATGTGTACATCACCATTGCTTCTGCATCCTTACTGCAGGGGTCCCTGTTATGCAGCATTCCCAAAGTTCAGTAGCACGTGATCTCCTGGATTGACTACTATACATTTTCAGGTATTAGAGCAAATTAAGAATATATTGTCACATTTTAAAAATATTTTGAGGAATTTTCTATAAAATCCTTCTAATATGTGGCCAAGATAGAAGGGCCCTAGTTGGCAGGAGCCTTGGGGTGCTTTGCAGTCCTACGCTTTTCCGATTCCTCAGGCTCTCTGGTCAGCTTTGCCCAACGTTTTTATTGACCTTGACTATAGACCACTCCCTGTGGATCACCAGTAATCTGCCTAAAAAGACAAGGCCTTTAGGCTACACAATTCCAGTCTTTGAAATCCTGAGGTTACGGTAGCTTTGGGATTGGGAGCATATGGAGAAGTCTTAGAGCTCTGGTTTTGTCAGTTTTGCTTACCCCTGACCATAGCTTCATAGTCATTATAGTCTGATGTAAATTCACATTGCCATTGAGGTTCTTCACTCTGTCCTCAGCTGCTAATTTCTGCTAACCCCACTGTGCTGGCACCGGCATCTGCACAGCCACTCAGGTAGCTGGGTACTGTTGACTACCCTGAAACTAACCTGCTCGGTCCTGAGGCTTGGTGTCCTGTGCCCCCCTTTTACACAGGGCACACATTTATGTCCGATGTGACAACGTAACTACAACCTCTGCAAACGTATACTTCAATTTACCTATGCTCTAAAATATCATTAGACAGTTCAGGTGTTAAGGAATTACAATAGAGAGGGGAAAGGAGCCTTAACACCACCATTTAAACTCTTCCTGCCCCTAATCTTTATTCTTTCAACTTGGAAAACAACATCAATACTTCAAAAACCAAAATTACATAAATTGGGTGGGGATCTGTAATTGTTGTGAGACTATTAGAGAAACTGACTTGAACAACAAATAAGCTTCATCTTTGGATTCAGAAGCAACTGTTATCAACATGTAAATACAGATACATAAAAGATGTAAAATGTAAGGGTTTTCCTTTTGTTCATCACTAATTCCTGCCCTCACAACACAGGCATGCATTGCCTCCTCTATTAGATATGCAGCATTCATTCTGCTCCTGAATCAAGGATTTGAATGGTGCAGCCTTCTATAATTGGGATTTCCTTAAAAATATTGAACCTTTTTTACTATTAACTGCTATCTTCAAATCCTAGGGCAACATTCCAAGAGCTTTGATTTGCCCCCAAATGATTTGGTTCCTAGAATGTTTCAATTTCTGGATTTAGCAACTCTGAGCTGTGGTGCAGAAAAATATATTTTAAAAAATCTTTGAAGCTAAGTGCAGAGAAGAGCCCAGTAGCCAGCTAGAAATTGCAGTACGCTTTATTTTATTTTTCCGGCATCAGGATTCCAGCCCAGCAGGCATACAAACATCCAGTGTGTGCCAGAAAACACAACGAATGAACTAGATATCAGGATTTAACTTTTTCTAATAATAAAAAGGCAGAGAAAATGTGACTGCTGATGTTAGTTTGGTAATTATCAGCTTCCATATTATCTGTCTTTTTTTCTCCCATTGCTGATGGACACAGCCTACTGAATTCTACTTTCAAGTTTATAGTCCTAGACATGGGTAAAATTGTGCTACTGTTATAAAGTCTTAAATAAAGGTAATTTTCTTTTTATCCCAATCTCCTCATCTTCAGCAAAGGGAGTAAACCCTTAAACTAACAGTAGTTGTGTGTCAAGGATCTCAGTTTTCAAGCTTTCCTCTGCTAGCTTATGTGCTGGCAAGAAACTCAAGGGGATGGGAGAGATTATACTTAGTCCTGGAGGAATCTGGATGACTATCCAGGTACTTCCACCAACTAAATAAAGAGGGGATCTTGATATTTTCTGAACTGTCTTTCTGGGAAGAGACAGAGTGACCATATTACAGAAATTGGAAGCACTATCTGGTGAATTTCTAGGAAAGTACTTTAGGTCCAGCCTTATTTAACATTTTCATTAATGAGTTGGAAGTGAAAGTAACTAGCCTGTAATTACATTTGCTGATACTAAATTGAAAGGAGTTTCAAACTTCACTGGGGACAGAGAAATAACACCAAGGGACTTACGGTACAGATATGGGCAGAAAAATCACAAAATGCGTGGGAAGGATGAGAGTCAGGGAAAGAGGAAAGGAAAAAGAATACCATCTTAATTATTTTTTTAATTGATTTGTGTTCCTATCCATTCATTTGCTTTGTGTCACATACAGACAAACACTAGCTGCAAGTATTGAGTAGCCAGTCATATACTAATTAAGGTATTTGGCTGACCTGTAATAGGAATATGAAGGAACTGCAGGGTGGGAATCAGGGGTCTCTGGCTGTGAGAACAGTTGTGGGTTCACTGTACCTGGGAAGCAGCTTCACAAGCAGCAGAGGTGCTTTCCTCTTGACACTCTTTGTGAAGCCCTTGCCTTCAGCCTCTGTGCAGAGGGATGATTTGATAAAGGTCTATGGACCTGTACTGGTAAAGCTGGGGACCAAGTGACTGATGGCTCTTTAAAGGGAAGTGAACCCATTTTATTCACTTGACTGATATAGGAATTGAAGAAGGGGGTTTTTTAACACTCGGTCTTTCTGGTGACTTAAGGGGCAGAAAAAAATAGATGCCTAAATGTGTACATTTGCACATGAAACAAACCAGTTAACAAGAACGGAAAACAAAAAAGGGGCCTTTTACTGTTCCCTTCAGAAAGCCTTCACCACGCCACTATTAATGGCACACGATGTCAGAAGGCAGAGCAAGTACTGTATGTTAAAATATTAATGTTAGTAAACATTGATTTGTTTAGATTTAATATAGAGGATTAAGGAACGAGGAATGAAGAAATGGGCATCAGGTAGTGCCCTAAGGTAAAATGCAGCTTCATAGTTATGAAAATTTAATTTGCCTGCATTGGGAATAATTGCTCCTGTTTGGTAGCAGGCTTATGCCAGCAAGATAACAGTCACTCAAATGGACATCACCCTGCCTACTCTCTTAAGCAGCTGCATAATATCCTCGACTGGAGAATAATGTTGTATCCCATTGTTACAGGAGGACCACACAGCTGAAAGAGACACTAAATCAGCCTGAATAAGACTCTAGTGCAATATTTTTTGTAATAAAGCTTCCTTTTGTTCTCTCATAAAAGTCTGCTTAAAAACACAAAACTTTTTCTTCTAAAAATGGAAAATCTATTGTATTGTTAAAAAAACCCACAGCCTTTTGGGTCTTATTTTCAAGAGGTTCTTCTTTCCTCCTCTCTCTCCCTCCTCTCCTCTCTCTCTCCTCTCCTCCTCTCCTCTCCTCCAGTGTTAATAGCTCTTTAAATGTAAGTTGATTATATCTATATATTAAACAAATTCTATTTACATTCAGTGTAGGATATTTTGACATATCCAGGGCAGGACAGAAAGGCATCAGTAAAGGGCCTTGTGCAAGGTCCTGCACCTGGGTCAGGACAATCCTCATTACCAAGCAGTACAGGCTGAGGGATGATGTGAGAGAAATCAGCCCTGCAGAAAAGGACTTAGGGTTATCGGTAGACAAAAAGCTGGAGATAAGCCAACAATGCACACTTGCACCCCAGAAAGCCAATGGCCAGCAGATCAAGAGAGGTGATTCTGTCACTCTGCTCTGCTCTGGTGAGACCCCATTGTGGAGCACTGTGTCCAGCTCTGGAGCCCTCAACACAAAATGGCATGGACCTGATGGAGGGGGTCCAGAGGTGGGTCACAAAAATGATCAGAGGGCTCCTATGTGAACAGGCTGAGACAGCTGGGGTTGTTCAGCCTGGAGAAGAAAAGGCTCCAAGGAGATCTTACAGCAGCCTTCCAGTACATGAAGGGAGGCTACAGGAAAGCTGGGGAGGGGATGTTTACAAGGGCATGTAGTGATAGGATGTGGGCAGTGGTTTTAAACTAGAGAAGGGTGCATTTATATTGGATGTTAGGAAAAAGTTCTTTGCTATGAGGGTTGTGGAATACTGAAACAGGTTGACCAGGTAGGTGCTGGAGACATTCAAGGTCAGCCTTGACAGGGCTCTGAGCAGCCTAATCTAGCTAAAGGTGTCCCAGCTCCCTGCAAGGGGGTTGGACTAAATCATCCTTAAAGGTCCCTTCCAACCCAAAGCATTCTATCACTCTGTGACTCTGTGAAAGCTAAAGAACTAAGTCTCTGTTTTAAAAATTTGCAGCTAGCCCCTAAAATATAAGGAAAAAAACAAATAAAAAATAGACATGATCTGAAATTTCTTTCAGACTGCTCTGAGACAGAACAAAAAAAGAAAATAAGTGAGCAAGAAGCCAGCATCCCAGCTGAAGATTTACAGTAGCAAATGTACTCATTCACCGTTTGTATTTTCTTTTCTTCACTCATCCTTTTCCTCTTCTGTTTTCCACAACATTTCATGACTACTAAGAAAACATCATTAATAGCTGATACAAAGAATCATGCGTGTGCATATAGATAAACTGAGGATGACAAAATATCAACTCGCAGCTGCTCAATTGAAAGCCGTATCTACACAACGGGTAATTACTTTTAATTTAATTAGGACTCCTGGTATTGTTTCTATCTCATAGATTACATTATAACATGTAATGTGTTAAAGCAGGAAGATGAACTGTGAGAAGACACAGAAAATTTCACCTGTTTTGTCTAGAAATACGATACTTCAATGGCTTTCTGACTGCTCACTGGCAATGCTCAGTTCTTGCATCCTGCACTTTTTTAACACTCTGGTACATTCAATACACTCAAATAATATGACAGGGAAAGATCCATCTTAGCTTTGTAGAATTAACACAAATTGACATATATATTGGGCAAAATTTTCATAGATTTCATGCTCCAAAAATGTAGATTTTTTTAAAAACATATTTCAATTAATCAGCTGCAGAGTATAATCATCAAGCTGAAAGAGCAGAATATATGATTAACAGAAATCAGTTCCATGAATAAAATCTTGTTATGTGAAATACAATGGGGCAAACTTCCTCCTCGGGTATGTGGGAACAGTTCCTTCATCTTCACTCCCTTATGCCACCTTAGAACACATCAATTCTTAGGAGAGCAGTAAACTGAATGAAATAAAAGTATCCCCCTAAAACCTGATAAAATTTGGAACTATTCATGCAATGACAGATTTCAGTGCTGCAACTCTGGCTTTTATACACTTTGATAGCTTTCAGTTTATTATGATACACATTTTTTGACAGAAGCTGATTCCGTACTCAAAATACAGCTTCTTATTTTAACATATAACACAGTCCACAGGTTTTTTTCACTGATTCCCGGCCTTTTGCTTTCTATTTATCAGCAAATCCCAATAAAAATATTCAGTCAAAACTGCAAATATGCTTGCTTTATTATTTTACTGTGCTGGATAAACAGCTCTAATGAAACCGTTCCTGAAAGTTCAAGCTAGCATCTGACCCATGTCTTTCTTCTCCTCTCTTCATACCTGTCTGCCAGCATTTAGCATCCTCCTGGACTGTCAAAACAGGGTAAACAGGGGAGGAGGTGCTATGTACATGATAGATAATCAGCCCAGACTTTGTATTATCCATTGTATAATATCTCATTTCCACTCTCCCTATGAGTGTGCCATGGAAAAAACTTTTCTTTTTATATTGCTCCATAATTGGTGGCATCAGCTTTCAGAATCCCTTTGTCTCTACTGCTAATGCCAGAAAGCCTTTGAGGCTGATCTTATCCATATAACGACCTGAATTTTCCTCCCTTTGTGCAATCAAATAAAAGTGAACTTGATACTACTCTTCCAGTTAATAATAATAAACATGGTTCCTATAATATGGTAAAAATCTGACCTTGAAAAAATTATATTTTCTTTGAGTTCAACTGAAAATTAGGGGAACTTGCAATTTAGACCTGAGGAACCATAGTCAAACCACCAGGGTTTCACTGGTGTCTCTTTCAGTAAATTGTTCTGTGTATTGAGCAAGTTCAGTTCTCCGAGGCTGGTGCATATGTCTGAAGCTACCTACACCTCATAGCACATGCAGCAAACATTGTATGTAACCTGAATAATAAAAGTATGAAAACATCAGCCCTTCACACTCAATAACTCTACATGAAAATATACCTCTGGAATAATCTGAACAAAGGTTTTGTTTCAAGACATCCACTGCAAATTGAAACATCCATAAATCCTCACTGTTCCTGCCCCCCAAAAGAAAATTTCATATGAAACCAGCCATACAAAAGAAACCCAGCTGCCAACTGCTGCATTTCATGTAATTTCTACTAAAATGATTAATCCTCTGAGAATTGCTTTGTGAATCTGCTCTGAACTTAAGTGAATGATTCATGCACCTTGGCAATCCTGTCCTGAAAGTGAAGTTTTGTTCCTGAAGTCACTCACTCATACCACTTGTGACGTAATACTTAATAATATTCCTGGTAAAGGAGCAATAAATTTTATACACTTGGAAAAGTATGAGTGATTAATTCTTTTCCTTCAGACATTTTAAAAATAACCAAATAGCAGGACACTGAGGGACATGAATTCTACAGCATCCTGATGAAGGATGCTATCCTTCCCTGAGATGAGTGTGTTGGAGGACTGATAAAACCCTGCAAACAGGAGATAGTGATACTAACTGACAAACTTAGACCTTTCAGAGCTGTGCTGGCATCACAAGACATCGTAATTCTTCAGAGACTAAGACTAATTAACAGAAAGAGATGAAGACCCAGGGCCCAGGTTTAATGAAAAGTTCAGAGCCACTTCGCTGAGTCTGAACCCGAATGTCATCAGTAAAAGTCTTAAAATCTGGTCTTGGCAAGAGTTATGGCACACACAGTTTTGGAGACATTTTCCTTCTGTATTTTAATTCCTGCTTAAATCCTGCCTAGCTGAGGTATGCCAGATGGTGGCAATACGTCTGCCTGTTTACCCTGTCTTTTCCTACTTATAAACCAAGGTTATCCTTGAAGGGAATATTGAAATTTTAGAATGTTTTGCTTGAAAGGGAGGAAAATGAAGCAGATTTGAAAGGACTGATAATGCTGCCTCTTTCTAATCCACTCAGGGATAAGCATTTAGTTATATCAAAGGAGAACACCATACATGTAATAATTGTACCAAATTTTGTCTCAGTAGGAATCTGTGGAAATAGACTGAAACTATTTACACAGAATCATAGAGTCCTAGATGTCTCTAGCTGGAAGGGATAAGGATCATCAAGACCAACTCCTTGCTCCCTGTAGGACTACTTAGAATTAAACCATATATGCTGCAATAGTTGATATCTTGGTAGAAACTCCATACTCTCCTCTTGGGCAGTGGTCTGCTCTTCAGCAGAAGGCACATCTCAGCTCGGCTGTTTATTTCTCTCAGGTTCTGCTCCACTGGTTGTCCAATCTAAACATACTCTGATTTGCTCCTAGGCCTTTTCTCCCAGTTATTTTCCTTCAAGCTGAAACACAGATGTGGTCTTATGTGTTGTCTGCTCCAAGATGAAAGGAAACTGTACTGAAGTCCAAATCTGCATCTGCAAACTTCCCATAGTAAGTATCACATCCTCAGGTTACTGCTATACACCATGTCATAGGCCATGACAGAGCTGTCAATTCTTAGTTACTACAAACTGAAAATAGTATTATATTTTAGAATATATTTCAGTGGGGTGCCTATGGCTTGAAAATGTCTGGACCAACTGTTGTGTATCATGGATGGGAGGCAGCTGACTTAGATCAGTGTGGGAGATATTTTGTTCCATTTGGTCCGAACAGGGACTGTTCCTACAGCACAATAAATAGATACAGCCAGGAATTATGAAACACCAAAGCAAATCCACCTTGTCTTTTACTTAATTAGTCCATGCTCCTTAGCATTAATGAAAGTCATCTTCAAGGAGGCCATTGGCTTTCTCTACATTAGCAGGCATTGCTATAGGAATGGATGTGTATAATAAAAGGTTTTTCTCATGCACAGTGTCCATGAGCCGTGTTTCACAATGAGCTAACTCCAGCCTTTCCTGCAGCCAGAACACCCTTTAGTGGCTGGGCCATGTCAGGAATGGTCCTTTAAAAGCTTCTTCTGGTTAGTTTCCTCCAAAGGGAATCCAGCTTGCACACTCTGGGATCTCTCTGCAATGTCACCCCTGGGCATAGTTGGGGCATTCTCCTTAAAGCAGCACTCACAAAAAAGAATGGAAAGATGCACCTATGGCATGAGCTTCAGTAAAGAGGACAATAAACCAGCCGATGATGAAATGTGGCAAGTTAACCTTGGCTAACAGTCAAACCACAGTGGGTCAGAGGCAGAAAATAGGATGAGAAAGCTTGTGGGTTGAGATAGAGACAGGACGATCACATATCTGCTACTGTCATGAGCAAAACAGGGATGGAATTGGGGAAAATAAAATTAATTTACTGCCAATTAAAAAATTTTGTGGAAATAATCATGATAGCTTTTACCTTTGCTACTTGGGTGTGCTGATTTTGAAAAGTAATGGTGAACCCCTTCCTGTGGCACGTCATTTCAAATCTTTCCAGGCAGACTATTGAAACGAATGAGGAAGAAATGTCTCTAGCTCTAATAGTAGCTAATCTTATAGCTGTGATTGAGAGGTCACAAACATTACTGATCATAGAATCGTAGATTAGTTTGAGTTGAAAGGGACCTTCAAAGGTCATGTAGTCTAACTCCCCTGAAATGAGCAGGGACATCTTCAACTAGACCAGTTTGCTCAGAGTCTCGTCCAACCTGACTTCGAACACTTCCAGGGATGGGACATCTGCCACCTCTCTCTGGGCAACCAGTTCCAGTGTTTCACCACACTCATTGTAGAAAAATTCTTCTTTATATCTATTCTAAATCTACCCTCTTTTAGTTTCAAACCACTAACCTTTCTATTACAGCAGGCCCTACTAAAAAGTTTGTTCCCCTCTTTCTTATAAACCCCCTTTAAGTGCTGAAAGGCTGCAATAAGGTCTCCTTGGAGCCTTCTCTTCTCCAGGCTGAACAATGGCAACCCTCTCAGCCTATCTCCAAGGGAGACTGATCTGTCTAATCATCTTCATGGCCCTCATCAGGACTTGCTTTAACAGGTCCATATCCCAGAGCTGGATGCAGTACTCCAGGTTGGGTCTTGTAAGAGAAGAGAGGGAGAATCACCTCCCTCAACCTTCTGGTCACATTTCTTTTGATGCAGCCCATGATATAGTTGGCTTTCTAGGCTGCAAAGACACATTGCCAGGTCATGTTGAGCTTCTCATGAACCAATACCCCCAAGTCATCTCCTCAGGGCTGCTCTCAATCCATTCTCTGCCCAGCCTCTATTTGTGTTTGGGATTGCCCCAACCTATGTGTGTCCTTGTTGAATTGTGTGAGGTTTGCATAGGACCACCTCTCAAGCCTCTCATAGTCTCTCTGGATGTCTCCCAGTCCTTCAGCACATCAACTGCACCACACAGCTTGATGTCGTTGATGAGCTTGTTGAGGGAGCACTCAAAGCAGATATTAATACCCTCTTTTTTCAACAATTGCTTTTGCTACCACGGATCACAAACTTCTGAGGCTTCTCTCTCTGTGAATAAATGAATGTTATACTGACTTTACCCTGCTTTTCTGAAAGACTCCAGAACTTAAATTAGGTAATTATTCTTCATTCTTGAGATTTTCATCTTTTAACCTTTCTTATTCAATTCCTGTGTTAAAGTGGTGGGATGACAAAACTTCCAGCCCACGGATTATACTCAGGAACATATCTTTTTCAACAAAAGGAATCCAGATAATAGTATTTCTCCAGCAGAGTATCTGAAGAAGAATGATCAAAAGAACCACAAAGTCAAATTGCCCAGAGCTGAGTTCAGGTAAGATGAAGGTAACATTTGAGGAAGAGCCACTAACAACAAAAAATATATTCCCCGTGAACAAGGTCAATCACAGTCTCAGGAAGAAAGTAATCTTTTTACTGTTCAAGTACATCAAGAAACATCTGCCGTGGCCCAAACCCTATCTTTTAGTGTTGCCGAGTCAGAAAAAAAAAAAGTCTTTTTATCTTTATATAAATTTGTTATACACAGGTTATTATTAATACTTATCATTTATCTAACAGTGAACAAGTGAGCCATGCCTTCCTTATCTGCAGGCTAAAAGATACGAGAAGATAAAATAGCACAAAGGAGGCATGCAGATAGTAAAGCCATTCAACTACAAACAAAAGACTATTAGAAGGAATCTCTAGAAACTTTCCAGAGTCCATAAAGTTGTGCAACAAAATCTCAAGCAACCTGATTAAACAGAAAAGCAATACCAGGTGGATTAAAGACATTGGAACAGAGGTTTAACGACAAATAAAACTGAACTTAGCAGCAGAAACGGTAAAGAGATTCCTTAAGAAAAAAAAATGTCAGGACCAGATGTTATCCATAGTTTTCTGTCTTCAGTACATTGTCTTTTTGCACCCAAGATTAGCACAAAACACCAGGCAGTATTTGTTAATATACATGGGGGTAGTGTTAATTGTGGAAAACAAAAGCACAGTCCATCAAGCAGTTCCCAGCTCCTAAATAATTTGTTAATCATGTTCAGACTGCTAACTTTGAACATATCAGAACAAATCTACTACAGTGTGGTTACCAGTGCAAATTTCATATGGGAATGAAAAAGATGCAAAAGAAATAGTAGTATAACTAACTAATAGTAGTATAACTATAATAGTAGTGTAACTGCATCCAGTTTTGGCAATCAACTTCTGATTGACATGTTGGTTATGAAGACTGTTAAAAGCCAGAAAATCTCAGGACAACATGCAAAGACTATGAGGTCTTTGATTTTGCCTCTCATACATGAATAAAGAAAGCATTAAAGAACGTATAGCACTGCAATAACATCATTCTTGCAAATTTAAATAAAAACATCTCAAAGACAGATCTTGCCCTCTAAGACAGTGATTTATCCCAGTCCATAATCCCTGGGGAAGTTTCTGGTGGACTTGTTACCATCCCAGTTTTCATAATTCACAACTTCCCATTATTCATCCTTCTAAGGAAAATTTGAATGAAAATTCAACTCACCCTGCAAAACATTACCAATAAACATTCCACATATAAATAATCTCAGATGATTATTAGGTCAGGTAAAGTTATCCTAACCTCATGAAGATCATCAAGTCTTTCAAAAAATCATGCCATTCAGACAAGTTGCAAGAAATTATGTTTAACACCAGAGGAAGCCATTGAATTGTTATCCCTCAGAGAAAATGTGACTCCTTAAACAACAAATTAGCAGAAAAAGCCTCTTTTCAAAGCAAATATTTCCATGACCTATCCTGACTATATGTTGCAGGGACTTACTTTAATAGAACTGAAGTAGTTGGTAGAATAACCAAAAAAGTGACTTACTCTGTAAAGAGCATCCCATCCAAAAACAGATGCTGAGATATTAAATATACTTAAGAGGAAAGATGGAACAAGTCTAAAAAAAATGTGTTTACAGAGTTATTTCTCAGGCAAGCTTTAAAGTTATTGGGTAAGGGAGTAATTGTGGAAAACTCAGGAAAGAAATCCAGTTGTGGGAAGAAAATCAGTTTTAGAGGCAGGAGGCCCTGATACAGGAAATGGGTGAAGAGACCTTAAAATGTCAGTAAAGACTATTCTGGGTAAGACAGCTCAGCTAAAATCGTTCACTGCAGTCCTGGCTACAGTTGCACACTGCATCTTCATGTGCAAAGGAGGAGGGGTAGCACATGTGAAAGACTATAAAACATAACACTGCAATACAACTGGCACAGCATGTAAACCAGAGATAGCATCAACATCACCCTTTGCTATGATCTGTGTGGCCAATATCCCCCTCTTAGGCATCGCAAACAATGAGATCAGAAGCCTGATCTGCTGGCAGATTAAAGACAAAATGAAGAATCTTTGGGATGTTGTATCTGGATAGATCAATAAAAGGCAGAAAAATGGATTCCAGAGACTTCAAGATCATCATCACCATTATCAACACTGGGTGCCCAAAAGCTTAATGTAAGACAGCAAGCGATGTACAGTTCCGGTATTTCAGCACAACCACTTTGAATCTAAGCCTTCGGGAGGGCACTGCAAAGGACATGAAGGAGAACGTTCAGAGGAGTACTGCTTTTTACATTTCTTCTGTGGCACAGTCTAAAACCCCTAGACAACCTCTCAATGTCCTGAACAATGGTCTGAACATTCCCATCAGTAACCAGAGTCCCTAGGAACCCATCGGTAAGGAGAGTCCCTGGGAACTTGGCTGTTTCTTTCCCTGATATCTTTCACATTTTGACCACACCCCGACCTTAAAGATCTGGGTTTTAGCTGGAGGTGAAACATTGCCAATTTATAAACAATGGCACCAATCCATTAGAATGTGATATGAAATAACAATTAAAAATAAAACAACTCAGAAAAAAATAGACAGAAAACCAGGATTGACTTCAGCAGTTAGTTTGAATTTGCATAAACAGGATCTGGCTCACAGAGCTGAGATGCAGCAATGTTAGTGTGGAGCACAGCATAAAAAATCAAATGTGATCCATGTCCTTGTTCCTGATTTTTCCAGTTTTGTATCATAGCACTCAAGCCCTTCAGTGCACATCTGCTACAGCTGTTTCAGTGCCAGCGTGCTTAGTCTATGCCACTGCCAGAGAGAATTTTGTTAATATAAAAAGTGATCAGAACACCGTATTTAGTCAGTTGTGGCTACTGTTCTCATTCCTGTTCTCCAGCACCATTTTATCAGATGGTCCTGTCTCCTATACAACATGAGAAGAAATTAATCCATGTGGAAGAGAACAGTACAGTTGTCATGTTGCCGTGTCCTTCTACACGCTGTTTTGCTGATGCAGACAGAATTAAAGTCATTACAAATTAAAGCATGATTACAATGTTGGGCCATTTGTTCACGTGGTGGAGTTATGTAAATCCTTACGTGCACTGGGTGTTCCCCGTGGTGGTGGTTACCAACTCCAGGAGATGGATCAGGACTATCATGTTGCTGTATCTCATAGTGTCAACTTATGATATAATTATACCCCCGGTCTTGAGGTTAAGCTGCTATTTGTATGTGGCATTGTCATTTATTAGTAATCACACCCAATCTATGAGGGAGACAAGGGATGAGACTTTCTCAGCTTTTGTGAATTTTTGATGTTCTTGGGATGTCCAAGGCAGCATACTCTTGTTGCCATGGCTTCTGAATGAGTCCCAGGTCTTCTTTAGAGTTACTCATTTTTTTTTTCAAGAATACCACCCAGAGGTCTGCCCTGAGGCTGGATAGTTATGAGTAGCAGGGTGCATAGGGGAGTATGGACAAGTGTCCAGGACAGTGGTCACCTCCAATGTTTTGGAATTCTACCCCTGAACAAGTGCAGAATTCTGACTAATAAAATATTTGGAAAATGTATGGTGTCAGCCTGGCAATATTTTTGTCATTTAAGAGAGTGCTAATGGAATATTCTTAATATCCTTTAAGGCTTCCCTTCTGGAGAAGAGGAGGTGGGGAGGAAACCTTATAGGTCTCTACAACTACCTGAAAGGATGTTGTAGTCAGGTGGGGATTGGTCTCTTCTCCCAGGTGACCAGTGAAAAGACAAGAGGAAATGGGCTTAAGCTACGCCAAGGGAGGTTTAGGTGAGATATTAGGGAAACACTATTTACTGAGAATGGTTAGGGATTGGAATGGCTGCCCAGGAAGGTGGTGGAATCACCATCCCTGAAGGTGCTTAAGAACTGTCCAGATGTGGCACCTCAGGACATGGTTTAATGTTCCTGATAATATTTAGTAGACCGTTGGACCTGATGATCTTGAAGGTCATTTCCAACCTCAATGGTTCTATGATTCTAAGGCTGAATCTTTTGAGGGTATTTACTGATATTCCATGCCTGCTAACAAGAGTTAACTGCTGGATTGCAGTTTCAAATATATGTTACAATGTGTTGGGATTTTTAAACAAGAGTATAAAAGCTTCTTGATTTACCAGGAACTTGATTTCCAAATATATTTGTTGACTATGTATGATACACTAAAATAAGCTGATGGTTTATTGTAGAGACTACATGTGACTTCACTGTACCCATGACAGACTGGGTTTTTAGAGTACTCAATCTCCTGTTAGTCTTGGCAGCTTTGAGGCTTCTGCCATCACAACAGGACTTCAGTTTTTCAGAAGTTTTTTAATATCCCTGATACTGACTTTAAAAATACTCTCTTCCAGGAAGGTCCACAGAAGAATCTGTCATTTAAGTGGCCATGGTTTCACCAGAGTTTCCACTTCTTTTCTTCTGTGTTGGACTCAGATTTAAACAGTTTTGATTCAAAAGATCTGCATAACCATCTTGGTATTCTCCCTATTCAGACATTAATGCTGGCATGCATGGCACTTTATAGCAAGTGTTTGCTAGAAGTTCCTTTCATTGACATCTTATTAATTTTAGGTACAAGAAAATGCTGCCTCCTTAAAAGTTCTAATAAAATCCTGTCCCTGCTTAATTGTATTCCTCTAATCTATCTCTGTTTTCTCTTCTCTCTCTCTCCACTAAAGTTTTCACTCAGGGTGAACAAGCATATACAGGTGCCCAGAGGTGCAGTTTCCCCATAACTAATGCCCTACAGCCCCCCTTTGGTTTGAACAGATCTCTGACCATTTGGTGGCTCCGTCAGCATTACATCTCCAGTCAGACTTGCTCTTCACCGCCATCCTAATGGGCAATTTCAGGCTCATGATGAAGAGTAAGACAAACAGGCAAATGGCCATAAGCACGCAAGCTTGAAGGGGTTTCATTGTCAGCTCATTATACCTCCACTAATGAGATTTCCATCCAATTTGTGGGATAGCAGAGCTCAACTCAAAAAGGGACAGAGCTACCAATACCGTAGGATTATTATGCCTTATTAAAAAAAATAACCTTTGTTAAATCAGGACTCGGTGGTTAGGGCAGCATCCTTCTACACTGGCAAAACACAAAACAATTGCTGCCTTATTTACATTACACTCCTCAGCCTGGCATAATTGCGGAAGTGATGTGAAACTCATCAAACTCACTTAGGCAATAACAAGCACATATTTTATGTGCAATCTTCAGTAAAGTACCGTTAGTAATTTTTTTGCTAGCAAGTGAAAACCAATGCTGTTTGTGAAAATGCTTTTACAATTAAACATGGGTTTCATAAAGTAAATGACAAAAAGAAATGGAGATCCTGTGACACTAGAACAGAAACCTGTGAGCTGTGCATGAGGGACTGAAATTCTGAAAACATATCCAGGTTCTAGAAATTTAGAAAAAGTTTATTTTTAATTCACCCAGAGATTTGCCATCTGCACTCCAGGATTGCTAAGTGTATTATTATTATTTGCTTAAGTATCATTTTATTTCTTTTTATTAACCCAGTCCTCATATAAACTCCCTTGAAATACAGACCTACCTCTTCAAATTTGAAGGTCCCTAAAAAAAAGGCAATCACTACATTATTCAAACATGAAGTTGTTATACATGTCAATAGGCCTTCTATAAGCACAGATCTAGTATGGAGCCTAACAAAAAATAGTTATCAATTAATTTCATATCTAGTGGAAGTAGATCTTAGTTCCCTAAACTGTATTGCCTTTGCCTTTACCACGAAGTATATGGAAGTAGTCCTCTGTGTTGTGAGGGCCTTATTCTCCTGAACTTCTGGAAGTAACATTCAAACTGAGAACTAACATTTGTCCTCATTGAACATTGCTCCGTCTCCATGGAGGCAGATATTTCTGTCTAAATCCATGTGATTTTTTTTAAACTGCAAAGCACTGTAACAGGATTTTTTTTCACAGTAACAAAACCTCAGTTCTGTAACCAAATGGAGTCAGCCTGGCTTAATCAGGCTATCAATCACCCTGCAGAAACTAGAGAGGAGGCAAATATTTTTTTTCCATCTCCTGCAAATGCACAGAATATGCCATCAAAATTTCTTAATGTTGCAGTGGATCAAATTTGGCATGGGACTTTTTCCAGAAGGTAGAAATTTTGGGCTCTCTTACTTAACCCCCTGCAGGTCATTTGTGAGCCATGCTAGGAAAAAGGCAAAGCTACATTTAGGGACCTTGTCAAAAATGTTGAAGGGTAGAAAGATCATCAGAACATGCTACCAGACTGCTAATCCATCAGCTATCAGCCAATATTTATTGCAGCAGACTCAAGACTCAAAGCATCTGCCAGTCTTATAAGGGAGGCTCTCAAAGTGGCAAACACATGCCTCAGTCTGTTATTTTTCACTTATTGCACACCAGCAAGACCAGCTGCTAGCTGGAGTGTCACAGTAAGCATCAGACTTCGAAAGGCATCTTCCATTTTACGGATTCTCTGGGCAACAGGAGAGCTGTGCAGCACTGGCAACTGCACCCAGTTTTCTTGAGCTGCATTCCCATGTAGTAACCAAAGTCGTCTTTGCAATAAATTATAGATTGATCTTAAAGATGTTTTAGAGATGAGCATGCCACATAAGAGATCTAATAACCCCCAGAAAAAGTGGAAACAGAAGACTTCCTTAGAATATCAGTGTTCACAAGTGCTTCAGTGACACAAACTGAAACAATTCTAGGTTGGTGTCTAAATAAAATGACTTAACTGCAGACAAATCTTGCAGGAGCTGCTTGTCCCATTAGCCTTTTCCTCAGGGCAAACCACTATCTGCCTTGCTGTTTAACCCACAGATATGCTGGGAGATCTATTCAATATCATACCTTGTGTATTTTAAAGTCTGATTAGTTGTATTACTACTCTGGCCCAGGGGCTGCCAGTTTGCTTAAGTCAGACATTACTATCTTCTGGCATAATGATACCTAAAGGAAAAGGGAGGAATGTGCTGTTTCTTCAGGAGTCTGAAAGTAGCTTTAACATTTTTGTACAGATAAATGCAACAGTTTTGTAGTTTGATGAGGAAAGAAACCACCACAATCTGCTTTGGCAGCATGTTCACTGTGATTTCTACAGTGTGTGAACACAGCAAGGAGAGCGACAAAGTTGAGGGGATTTCTCAGCCAAGCAGTTTAAGTCAGAAACGAGTTAAATTCTGGTGAAAAATCTTTGGGTTTAATTATCATCTATTTGTATATTTATAAAATCTACTGGCTACAGGGTATAATGTTAGTATATACTTTCTTTTTATTTCTTTCTCATGTGCTTGTTTTTCATCTCAACATAAACGAGGCGACAGCCTGGGCATGTTCCTTGTGGAGTCCAAAGAGAAAGGAAGGACTGACAATGGCTTTGTGTGTCTGTTGCTTTGGAACTGCAGTCTAATGACTCTCATGGTGAAAATATTCAGACATGGAAATTCTCCTGATTCTACAGCACTTCAGAATATATCCCAACAACTACTTAAGCCAAGAGATACTTCAGGAGTTCGACTGGGCTAATAGTCTCAAAACTATTTGGGATCAATGCACATGTCAAACACCATTACTACCCTGTTACTTAATAGTACATATAGAAGGAAGTACAATAGAAGGAAGCCATAAAGAACTGTAGGTATGGCAATTAAGAAAAACTTCCAAGGGAATTCATGTTTTCCCAGGGAATTAGGTGGATATTAATGCATTTTCCAGAAAATTAGGTCAATCAAAAATTTCCTGTTCCTCACAGAACTTCATGGTAGCAGACATAGCCATAGCAGGTGAATATGAAGTAATTTCAGAACAGAACTTTTCTAATGAAGTCCAAAGACAGACATTCTGTTACAAGATAACCCTTAAGGAACAGGTTACACTTTCTAATTCTTTTTCACCCAAAATAATTGAATGAAACCGAGTCAGTATGGAACTTAGTGTGCTAATATGCTTGCTATAAGGTATGATTGTCACATTACTTGATTGATATGAAATATAAAGGACAAATATGGCAGTGGAAACCTCTTCTGCCAAGGAAATTCTGCTTTGGTTTTCGTAGAGTTGTTCCTGAAAGGAGGAATTTTCCCAATGAATGAACCAAAGATGTGGGAATTAGGTTATAAAGCAAGCGTCTTCCTGCAAACAAAGAATTTGTTCCATGACTACAAAATTAAGGACAAAAAGTTCTTTTGAGTTCTAGTTCACAGTCCTGTGGTAAAATAAGCCTATAAACTGCTTGTCAACTTGTCAACAGACTATGAAGAAAAAACCTTTAAAATAAGCATAGTTCCCTTCTTTCCTCTACACCTGCTTTATGAACATTTTTAACATTCAGATCTTGTACATAAATACCTTACTTGTTTATACATTAGCATGGCTTCTGTCATGACTGGTTTTGGTTCAGCTAGCTGACAGCAAGGTCCCTGTCTCTTTGGATGTGAGAGTCCTTTAACTCACATCTGGTGCTCAGAGCCCTGGTACAGAGCCATGCAAGTAAGATGAGGAACTCTTCAGCTTGGTCACGCTGGAGGACTCTGGCCAGGCGGGGAATGGGCTCTTCTTAGGAGGCAAATACAGGCAGCAGCCTGGATGTGGGCTGTCAAACTGGTACTGGATGCACTGTCAGAGCCAGGGTCCCCAAAGAGCATGCAGCAGTCTGGTAGTTTAAGTACTGGAGTTTGAATGTTAAGGAGTCAGTTCCTTATTCTACCACAGGGTTCCTGTGTGACCCTGCTAATAATACTCACTGTTTCCTGGAATAAGAACTGTTTTAAGGGTATGTCACACAGCAGACAGCAGTGCATTGGAGATAACTGAGCTAGCTTTAAACAGGAAGGAAACGAGTGCCTATCATACCATGAGCTTACACACTACCATACCTGTGCTGCTGCTAGCAGCCATGCCAGCTTGGTTATCTTTCCTCGTGGAAACATCAGTTTCCACTGAAAGCCTGTCCTTAGTATGGTAACATCTGTTACAGGTAAATCCCAACCCAGGATGGGGCTTGAAGTTATGATCATCAAACAACTGCTAACAATGATGGACTCATTGTGTGTCTTTAGGCAGCACTGCCTGGACCAGACAGTGACACCTTTATCCATGGCAGAGCCACACTTCTCACTGGTTTCAGAGATCCTGTTTGCTTCAGACTGAGTTACTGCTCAGCAGTTATGATGGTCACAGTTTGGCCAAGTAAGAGAAATAACCAGAAACTTCTGAAAATCTAAATTAAAATTTTAAATTTCCTATGGTTTTCTTCTTTTGCTGTTGGGACATCTCATTTATCTGACTCTTAACAGACACCTTCAGTGCACTGCAGATTTTGGGAGGTGTATGCATTGTGGAAATGGCCTGGGGCAGAGATAGGCAAAGATGAAAGACACCAAGAAACAAGGACAGAAATGAAAAAATGGTAGAGGGCTGGGGTTGTGAAACAGCCACAGAAATATCCTCCCATTTGATCAGCACTGAAATAGTTAACAACTGTGGCACTTCCATTATCTTTGTGTTTCACAATGGACAATCCAACTGAATGAACCAGTTTGGTTACATCTCTGTTACAGATAAAGTTTCAGGCTCCCTGAAGATTCAGAAAACAGTGTTTTTATCAGCTCATACCTGGTGCATGTTTTAAAAGATCACAGTGATGAACATATGGTAGCTGTTTTTATTTTTTAAAGTTTTTTGATTTAACATCAAGGAGAAGATTCTGCAGCTGGTGATAATTATGCAGAGAAAATCCTGGGGTTTTAGTTTTCAACATAAAACAGTGCAATAATCCCTATAGGCTCAGTGACTGCAAAAATGTAGGTTAACCAGACCCACTCATCCCAACCAGCACTAACTCTGTGATCTTAGATTGTAGGCTTTCATGGGTTGTGTTTTCCAAAACCTGGCATCTCTGGCTGTAGCTATCCCAAGTGGCTGACTCCTCTCACGTGAATGATATGGCCAAAGCTTTACTGTTTTGTAAGAAGTTGCCTCAAAACCATCTATACTGTGGTTGAATCATAGCTTCAGTTTGGTCACTTTCAATACTGACTTTCACGAAATGACCAAGCCTAGAAGCAGAGTTGAGTCTTTTTTTTTTTTACTTACAAGATTATGGTTAGTGCTGGAAGTGGTAAGGAAATCCAGACAAGGCTGGTCATGGTAGTACTAAAGGACTACTTCCTGTGTTATTACATATGATGTTGGTCCACTCGTGTCCTCTCTTTTCTTGACCTCCTTGTGCAGTTATACACAGAGAAGTTGAATCTGGATGGGTTGGGGAAGTCAAGGGGATTTTTACCAGCCTTAACAGGCAACACGTGCTTCATCCTGGCTCTTGCCATCTAACAGAAATCTGTCCAGTCTTAAGAGTAGACATTCTGGTTCATTTGTAAAGGAAAAATCATCTCATCTAGGCTCTCTTTCCCACAAAAATTTGGACCAGATGATCTTTCAAGGTCCCATCCAACTTGGGCTATTCTATGATTTTAAGATTCTGTGATATTTCTTTTCCATTAGGCTTTGGCTACAGAGCCTCATTTCCCAGGTTTTGCTGCTGTTGTTGGGCTTTCATGCTCAATTTGTAAAGAATCCAGTGTCATTACAGACAGCACTCAGTACAGCCCACCTCTGCTTTCACCTCTCAGCAAGCTTTTCTGCTGTCTGTAGCATCCACTGTCTTCTGACTGAGAATAATCTTTCTGGAGTTAAGAAATGGCCATCAAACCTCTTTTTAATGTAGCTTGTCAGCTGAGAGCCCTTCTGGTATTCAAGCAGTGCTTTGCACAAGATGATACTTTCATCTTGCCCATGGAGTTGTCTGATTTCTTTTCATGCTGAACAGCATCTTACAGTGTACACAGGACTGATGATCCCTGAGCACACTCTACAATTGATGTCTTCATGGTTTTGATGGTTCATCCCCCTTGCGTGCCACATACCAAGGAGGTCTATGCTATGTCACACATGTAAAGAGGCAATGCCATTGCAGTCTTGTTATGGACTCCACCACAGATAAGTTTCTGATATTTATTTGGTATTCTGTGATACTGAACAATGCTAGCCGAAGCAGAAGTAGCTACCAGATGTAATAATTTCAGCCTCTAAAGTCCTAGCAGCTAATGTCTTCCAAAGCTTTTCCTGCTCACCCCTCACTATAAGGGGTTGAGGCAAAATAAAAGGCTATGGAGTGACTTCACAAGCATTTGTTGCGTGGAACATAAAAATGCAGAGGATATTAATGGAATAGTTTTATCCTGGCAGTGATTAAGATTGAAGAACATAAAGGTTGTAAATTAGGAATGTTTCTTAAAATATATGAATGATGGGCAGAAAGGATGAACAAAAATGTGACAGAATGTTCATATTACACAACATCATTCGGAATAACCATCACATCCAAAGATAATGGCATTTAGAGAACCATGCAAGTCTACATGAATGGGCATCCTAAGAAAAGTCAGCTCAGTATCAACAAGGTCAAAGAAGGAAATAATATAGGAGATTGAATAAAGAACAGGATAGACAATTACCCTGACAAGTCGTATCAGGTCATTATATAAACAAGTAGTGCATCCACAACAGGAACACTGTATTCAGCTGTAGATATCCATCTTAAAGCAAAGACAGTAGGTAGAGAAGAGGTTAGCTGATTATTATTAGAATCATGAGAGGACTATTACAAAATGATTCTGAAAAAATGTACCTGGCTGTTCTAGAACAAGCAAAAATGAGAGTCAAGTCATAAAAACAGTGAGTAATAAGAGATGGTTTGCTCACATTTCATTCATGCTTCTAGGTAAAAGATGCAAAATATTCTGAATAAGGAAGTGTGAATAATGGGAAAATGGGGTTGTGATGAGAAGATCTAATACTCCTCCTGCCCTGACAGAGGACCTACCCAGCCTAAACAGTGCATACATCTTCAGTTTACTTGATATGAAAAATATCAAGTGGGACTGCATACATTTCTTCATTTGTATGCTCCACGGCTTAAGAATCTCAGTTACAAAGTCACATCCAATATATAACCCAAATCTTCTTCACAGAAAATTGTCCCAATTCCTTCTAAACCTACCAAAGTGGATATGAAGAGCAGGTCACTTCAGTCTTTTTGTAACAAACTTTTACATATTGAAAGGCTGCTACCACTCTCTCTGTCTGTTTTCTCCTAGACTAAACAAACCAAATTCTTTCAACATTTCTTCAAACACCATGCTTTCTCAACCTCTAATCACTCTTGTCACTCTCTTCTGGACTCCCTCCAAGCTCAGTTTTTCTTCAAGCATGGTGCCCAAAACTGGATAAAGTATTCCACTAGTGGTAGATAGACCAGAATAATTACCTCCCAACAGCAATCATTTTTCTGCATCTTGGATTAAGATTTTGAAGCAACAGCATATTTATGCCTCACATTCAGTCTGTGGTGCTGAAGATATTTTCTGCAGTACAGCATTTTTACAGGTACTGTCCATTTTGCATGTATTTGACTTTTTCTTTCTGTATGTATCACTGTCTACTTTTTTCCTTTGGGTTTAATATCATTAATTGCAGATTTAAATGTTTTGCTTTGTTTTATTCTTCAGAGTGTCTGTAATTCTTTTGCTCATTTTGTAACTGCACTTTCCAGTTCTGAATCCAGGTCATAAAAAATACTGTATATGGTTCAGCTTGACTTCCAGTTTCATAGTGTTATTGATACATTCTCTTTGAATATTGTTTTTCAACTAGTTGTTTATCTACAATGTAATTATTTAATCCAAATTCCCTCGATTTTCTTGGGAGTATCACATATGACAGCATAAAAATCTTTACAAATGTCAAGATAAATCATCATTATCTCTTCCAGCTTATTCCAATTACTCTGACAAAGAAAGAAAATAGGGTTGAGATCATTTTTTTCTAGACAAAGCCATATTTATCTTCCATGTGCTTACACATTATTGGCTAATAATTAGGTTCAATATAAAAAAAAATAAGTCTACAGTGTCCTATGTCCTTTATTTATTTAATTAATTTCCATTTTTTTATAAGTTAAGTACTCTGTTTTCTGGCCTTGTGAATCCCCTCCATACTGTATGAGTTCCTAAATGTAATCACTTACTGGATTGTTTTAACTGGTTTATTGAAAAGCAAAGGAAAATACATCTCCTTTGTCTCCTTTTCTTTTTTTTAGTTTTTCTCTTTTTGATTGCATTAAAGATTTCCAGATGCAGCCCTGTTGGTTCTGCATTGCTTATGCTTCATGATAGTTTACTGCTATGCCTTTAATCTTGTCTCTCTTACGTAAGATCAGCTCTTCTGAACTTCATTTTTCTTCTCTGAATTCTTTCTCAAGGGACTTACCTAGACATAGTTTACTGACATTCTCCTTTTCCAAGTTTATAGTGGTTACTTTCCTCATCTTCTTCCTTTCACTAGAATTAGGAACTTTTAATTTCATGAGTCTTCTGTCCACGGATTAGTCCAAGTCCCTCCCAAGTAAATCAAACCTTTATTAACTACACTCAATTTCTTCTTTTTTTTTTTTCTTCCAGACTAAAGGCTCTTGTCCTCAAAACAATCCAGAACAGAAAGAATGATATGGAGTAGGAATTGACTGATCTAGTTAACCTTATTTTCAAGGTACAACTGAATAAAAAAATAAATTTGTGATATTGAAATTTGCTAACTTTCAAGTTTTTTTAGGTTTGGTTTGTTTTTTTTCCCCGTGATAAACACTTTATGGAACTCATTGCTGCTAGATATTGTAAAAATAAGGAGTAAATTACAAAAGAGGACTAGATTTTAAAATATATTACTGATATAAAATCTTATGCTTCAAGAAAAAATCCAGCCACTGTAATGTCTTAGAGCATGTCCTCTGAAAATTTATGCTGTGGGGTTTTTCCCTTTTTTGCACTTTTTTTTCTGAAATATCTGGGGTTAACCACTGTCAAGATAAGAAAAGTGGACTCCTAATCTGATCTAGTTCTTCTGCTTCCATGGATAATCTTGGCATTTAGCTTGTCTGCAAATTCTTTCTAGTCTAAACACCAGTAAGTTAAATGCAAACCATAAATATAAAGTCATTGGCAGGCCAAAAAAGATTTTGAGGAACAACTTGCTAATGGCATAAAAACTAACAGTAAAGCCATCTTCAGACACATCAAGAAACCAGAAGTCTGCCAGACAGTCTGTAGAGCTGATAGATGATGAAGGTGCAAAAGGCGAGCTCGATGAAAATAAAGCTTTAGCAGTGAAAAAACTCAGAGAATTCCTTGCATTAATGTTCACTCTCAAGGGGCATAGATGGAGTCCAACACCAGAGTCTTTCTTTGAGGAGGACAATTTTGATGAACTATCTCAAATGGAAGTGTGAGTTGAAGAGAATCTGTGAATAAAATGAACAGCAACAAATCTCTAGGACCAGAGAGCGTTCACCCAAGAGCTCTGAAAGTTCTCAGTATGTTGCTGATCTGTGGTCTGGAACTCACTGCTTCACTCTGGTTCAGTCACAGCAGAATGGGAGGAGGCAAAGGTGATGGTAGTTTCTAAAAAGGACTCCAGGGGAGACTCTTGGCACTACGGATCAGTAAGTCTCATTTCTGTACTGGGAATGCTGGTAGATACAGAGAGATGGGTTAACTCACTGCATGTAAAGGCAGGGAAACAAAGACTAAAGACACACTGGCAGTGGAGAAAGGTTACACGAAGGTATCCAAATATCTCTATACTGATGTGACTGAATTTCAATTAATTCAAAATAAGGTATATTGGGAAAATCATCCTAAATGTAAATTAAATAGCAGCAATAGAATATGAGATGGCTATCACCTTTCAAATGGAGATTCTGGAGATATGGGCTTTTTTTTTTTTGTAGCCCCAGGTCAGTGCTCTACTGTGACTGACAGCATGTTAAGGAACTGTTAAATAGGCAGCCTCTATGTCAGGAAATCCCTAATCCCTGCTGGGACTGGCAGAATAAACCAGAAGAAGCACTGTTCTCTCCTTGCCCTGTGTTTCTTTGATTGGGCTGGGTTTTTTTCTGGTCTGCCACTGTCAGCTATTGGACGCGGGACAGCGGGCTAGATGGATGTGTCATCGACTCCAGTACAAACACCCTAATGCTCCCGTGAATTACTGCTGGGTTTACAGGCTAGTCCTGAATTCACACTGAAGTAGCAGCCACCAAATTCCCCAAATCATACAGTGATATATTGCCCGCTGGAATATTTTATGTTTCTGGTTGAACATTTCTTGAGTTACCTGAGAATTTATGGCCAGATTTTTAAAACTGCACATAAACACATTTTTTAAATCAGCTAATACAGCAGATAAATCCATGTTTAGGCACCTAAAACTCAAGATAAAAACATTGTTAGGTGCCTAAATACCTTTAAAATATAGTCCTACGTATCTTTGAAGATGATGCCAAGACTTCTGTGGACATCGTTAACATAGCACTGAACTTCAAACATATTCAGCAGGTTTCAGATAATGTACAGAGCCCATCTTGGCGCGAGCTCCTCTTAAAGGTCAAGAACTAAAAAAGGAAATTCTCCTACAAAAATGGAGTGTACAAAGAATCTTTTGGGAAATAGAAAGACAGTTCTGGGCCCCCCTTTATCTTGATGAATAACATAAGTGTAATGAAAAACAAGGAGAGACAGATAAGGAAATAGCGATAAGAAAATAGATAAGAAAGCCAAAGTTTTTACCATTAAATGCCATTAGAAAGCAATATGCCAACTAGGGAAGTGAAAATATAAGAAGATTAAAAAAGTGCATTTTGGATTTTTTTTTTTAGCATGGTAGAGGCAACTGAAGAACTCCTCACATATATGAAATAGCTTTAAACTAAACAGGAGATCCCTTTCAGAAAAAAAAACAAACAAACAGAAGTCTATCCCTTTTTAACCAAAAAAATAGCACAGAAGACAAAAAGAAAACTTATCTATAATCTCCTGCAGATTTCAATTGGAACAAACTTTGAGAAAAAATAAAATCAACATATCCAAATTCTGTCCTATTTGTTTCAAGATAGTTACATTTTTGTAACAGGGTATCAATACCAAGCCATATTTAATTTCATTTGTTTGTAGTGAATACTAATTTATGACAGGAGAAGATCCATTGTCTGCCCAGGACCCAGTTTCACTATGCATTATGAAAAGGAATTACATCCCTGGCTGCAGACTATGGTATTCTGGCACCAATTTTGCTAATTAACCTCTTTGTTCAACACTTTGGTCTTGAAGCAGGAACACTGGTGACCAAATGACTTTTAGGAATCCTTCTACTCTCTACATCGTGCTGTGAAATTGTTGTGATGGATGGGTATGGCATTCAAATAGTTCCACTCCTATGCCCCTAAAACCTGTAGCAAATTTACTTTTTAAAATTTCAATAATAGCTTTTTACCAATATTAACTATTTTCCTGGTCAACTAAATCTGTTCTCTCAGTGACTGTGTTCTTTCACTTTTGACTTGCATTTTTTATTGCCACTTATGACTGTGCAAAACATGTGTTCTACTGCACATGAACATTCTTCATGTAAACTATGGAGGTGTAAATGAATTCACACAGGGTTCAGACAGTAAAACATTTGAGGCTTATGGGTTGTTCAAGATGATGGCCATTTTTCTTATGTTAACAGTCAGCAAATACACTTCTCCAGAGAGCACTCTAGTGATGGAGAATATCCTGATAAAACAGACTAAAACAACACCAGGAGGAATAAAGGTTGTACCAACTCTCTGTAAATCATAATTTACTATTAAACCAGAATAACCTGAAGGATGTGTACAAGTGAAGTCAAGAGCAATCACAATAGGCAGTGGTAGTTAATGTAGTCAATCATTTCCAAAGCTACACTGCTGTATATATTTGACTGACTAAATGCAATCCTGATGCTATGGCTTCCTTTATATCCAAGCTGGGTTTTATTTTGTATTTTATTGGTTTTGAGGCAGCGAGTTAATTGCACTTAAATAATGATTATCAGCTCCATGTTATTACACTGAGCAAAATATATTGTGATAATTGTAATGGAGTTTTGATCTTATTTTGCTTATCAGTTGCACCATTTTAGTCGTTTTCCATGTCTGTAAATATGACACTAGTTAAGCTCTGGATGTGTTAATTAAAGAGGAAAAGAAAACCTAGAGTAATATATAATCTCTGTAGCATGTGCAACAACAAAATACGTGAACTATCTTTATTTCACACTTCTTTACATAGTGCTGACCATAGTCATATATTCAAATAAAATGTATTTCATGTTCATTTTAAATTTCTAATAAAAGACTTAATTCTTTTGTATCTTTGTCAACATTGATTTTATTAACCTCGATTTTCAAAAATGCTTGTTAAATAGTCAGCAGTTATCATAAGGTTATGTAAATGAGAAACAAACACAATGTTTCCTTATATTCCAGACTGGAATATAGCACAGTATCTCAGAACCCACCCCTGGTAAATGCTTCCCCAGAGTTCCTCCCTTTGGTATTTTTTTCCAATTTCCTTACATAATGTAATAAAGAGGAGTGCTGGAATTAAAATATAGTGTCTATTTATAAAGACTGGTCTCAGGAGACTATCTGAACAGATTTGGTACTTTAATACTTGGATGAAGTGCATTCTTGGCTTAACTCTTGGTAGATGCACCCAAGGATGAGTTTGGTCCTTTCATTTTGCAGATATATATTGCACTGACTTACTCTTTTTTATTCCGTTTGCCATCTTCCAAGACTTAGAAAGATGTAGGAATATTACTGACTATCACTTTAAATCCCATCCCATTCAAAAAATCCTTTGAGTAAAGTAAGGCAACTAAATTTAAAGTTTAAAATAAGACAATCCTTGCAGTAAAAATCAGTCACTTATCAGTATAGTTCCATGCAGCTCATTCTGAATTCAGAATTTGGAACACAAATTTAGAATATTGAACATGGCATTATTCATTACCTGGCACAAACTCATTCAAGGCAGTTAGCCAAACAAGCTATCTCTCTACTTACAGGTGAAACAACGTTTTTGAGAATCTTAAAAATTTGAAAACATTCATAAATCAAAATACGAGGCTTTCTAAGAGGGAAGCTAACATCATGCCAAATTTAAGTATACTGGATAGGAAAAACAAGTCAGCAGTTTAAAAGGCTTTTCTGACAGGCACTTCCACTTATTCAGACAATATCAATTAGTGTCTGTAGAGCGGACTTACCAAGGATGATATTTCAATTGGTGTGCTTTCCAGATGCAGAGAGACACTATTTTTCCTCTCTTTGTTCTAGGCTGCATTAAAAAGAACAATTAATACTGAAGGTTAGGACATGAATCAGGATATAGAATAGGTGCTTAAATATAAGTTTGAAAACCTGTCAGGTCCAAAACTTTTCCACAGTGGTCATCACCACCCCTCACAGTGATCATCATCACCCCTCACATTGGTCATCACCACCCCTCACAGTGATTTCCTCTGCCAGCAAGCTACTTTTCTCTGTGGCCATACACTCAAGCAGCATGTGGCAGGACTGCAATGGTGGGAAGAGCTGGTGGGAAGTGAACCAGGAGAAGACAGAGGTGTGGTCCTGGCCATATAACCTGCTTCTGGGGCCATGGGCATTCTGCCACCCCACACGCCTGCAGTCCTTTACCACTGCAGTCCTCCTAGCCCCTTCACCCCTGTCTTTGTGCTTGCAGCCTACGAGGGTTCCCACTCACCGCACTCTTTCCTGGGTGGTGAGTGGAAACGAGCCTTGCCACGGATCTAGGAGGATGGTTCCCATCCTGACAAGCTGCTGTAAAAACAAAAGCTTCTTCCCTCCCTGTCACCTCCTCACAGTACCACAGAGTTTCAGTAAAAGGAAAGACTTGGGAATTTGAGATTAACATTTATTTGTCACAACACTGACTGCTGAGTTAAAGAAGTAAAGTCCAAACAGGACTTAGAACCAGGAAGTTGTGATTTCCAGGGTGGCCTCAGGCCCACGCAGGCAAGGAGATCTGAAACTAAGGTGTCAATTAGCCCAGTGACCCTTCCTTAAACTCCCTTATATGTCTGCTGCAATAAATAGAGGCAGGGTTAAATGAATGGCTCTGAGTCACCCTTCTGTTACAGTGCCTGTGCTCGACAGCATCACCTCACCAGCAGCACAGGCCTGGCGGAGAGTGAAGAGAGGCCTCTGGGACAGTTTGGACAATTGATATGGTTGGAAGAACGAACACCGGAAGTGCGATCTGACTAGGTTAAAAAATAAGCTGTTAACCCTGTTCAGCTCTTTATTTCTGCTACTGTAGCTCAGTCTGATTTAGACTATGCTGAAGACTGCCACTTTATTCATAATGTCCAGGATTCCCAAGACTGAGCAATTTCAGCATGAATATTTACACCAGTAGGGTGTTTTGGCACTCACCTTTCATCCTTTGATATTCCTATTTTGGGGTAGAGTGTCTTAAAAAGTTTCAGCCATCAAGCAGGAATCCAGAACAATAGCATAGCTTTAGGTGATCAGTTATGGTCTGTGGACAAAAAGTATTAATTATGATTGGCCCCCATCAGTGTTTTAAAAATATATTGGTAGTAATGACTTTCTGAGAAATTCAAAAGCAAATACTTGTGACTAAAAATACCTACATTAATATTACGTTCAGTTTGTGATAGAGTTTACAACGCAGCAACAACAACAACAAGATACAGAAAGCAAGTCCTGAATTCATGGGAAAAAGTCATTCATACAAAGAATTTAATCACATCTGCAAATATTATTCTGTCTGCTTGGAATCCCCTGGAGTTTCAGCTGGATTAGTTCTCCTTCACTTCCTGTCCTAAACATTTGTTTTATGTTTCTGTCTCCTGTTAAACAGAAATTGCCTTTCACCTCAATGGATGCCAGCATTTCAATGATGCATGAAGATTTTCATGTATGTATCCTATACAAAGTTAACCGAAGACATAAGAACAGAGAAATGGGCAAGTGCATGCTATGTTCATTAATAAAAAGTCAACATGTACTATGCAATGCTTGCAACCTGGGTTGGATCCATCCCAGTAGAAATGGGTACATCTGCTGTAATTTCAATAGAGCTAGACTGATGTGTACTCTTCTATACAGAGAACACAGTATTTATATAGGTCCTTCAATTCAAAAAGATCCTAAAGTGCTTTGTGTTTTAGTAAAAATCTCTTATCTGTGTTATAGCTGGGGGAATAGTACTTAAGGAATACATTATCTGAGAAATTTTACCATTTTTCATCAAATAATGTGTCCAACAAGTAGTTTTATGAGGTGTTAGAGTAATGCTATGTGTAGTTGAAATCTATGCATACTTGAATAAAGAATTCAATAAACTATGGTAATATTTACCAAAAATGTGTTCAATTATTTTATTCCTTTAAAAATGTGACCATCTTCAATTAATTTCTATAGAAAGAAATACTAAAAGAGCCCTAATACTGACCACCTTGCAAATTTTGATCAATACTTTTTTCCCCTTAAGAGAATAAACATGTGAATGAAGTCTCCTACTCTCATTTTACAGACCAGAGGTACAGAGATGTGAAATAAGATCTTGAATTGGACTTTTTGATGTACACAGAGAGAGTATAAGTCCCTTCTAGGAACTTTCACCTGCTTGCAGTTGAGAAAATCCAGTAAATAGGATCTACACCTTAGACACCTCATCTGAACCAGCAACAAGAGGTGCTGGCAAAGGGTGGGTGCTTCATATACCCAGCAAGCCCTTCCCTCGCTCAGAGCTCCTCCAGGGTGCCTTTGTTCATCCAGGGTGCACAGCCTGGCTTTCCCCTCACCTTTTCTTTTAAAATATTGTAGCCTCTACTGGTGCAACCTACCTCTTGAAAAATATTATGGCTGTTAGTCCCTCAAGCAAAAAAATATTGGATTTCCTTCAGTGACTAGCTCACTCTGAAGGGATTTGAACACATTTCCCAGTGGCCAGAAGAGCAGAGTGGTTGGCTTGGGAAAGATGGGGCTGAACTTTAGACACTGCTTGAGAACCATTTCTGTACTTAAAAACAAACAAATGCAGAAATAAATCCTGAATCAAGACTCAGAAGACAGTTGGCCCTCTCTGTGCTCTACCTCCCTCCTTGTCTTCTCCCTCCCTCTCTCACCAGCGAAGTCATGTTTTGTTTTGTTCATCTGCTGCACCCTCAGCAATAGGCTAGGAGAGAAAATCCAGGCCTGTAGTTATGTACTAATTCCTGGATGAGCTGTCTTCCCCCCTTCCTGATACAGCCTGTGCAGCTAAATAACAAGGTACCTCTGACACAGACACAGCACTTTTAGGAGAAGCAGTAATAATTTCACAGAGAAGTAGCAAACACAGTTTGTTAATCTCTTTGGGATCCTGCACAGTGAAAGGTGCCTTATAAGTTACTATTAGTGGTACTGTGATGGCTACAGAAGCCTTCGTGCTGTCTTCTCCTGGACAGATTCTTACAGCCAAAAAGACAATGATATACTCAGTGTTTTAAAAACTGTGATCTACTATGATCTTCCCTAATTTTGTCTTATTGAGAGTCTTCTGCATACATTTAAATAATGATCATATCTTTCTTTATCTTTTCACAGTGCTTATGCAGTCAGAATGATATCAAGGTATTAAAATTCAAGCACTATTCTTTTTTAAACCATTTTTTCTTTTTCTGTAAGTGTACAGTTTAATTCCATGTAAATTAATTTCACTCAGGAAAGTATTTTTTCACTTCAAGTATCCATTAAATGCTTCTTTTTAACACCCAACCTGCTGGCAAAAAAAATTAGAAAGCAAACAAATGAGATGATTTGCAGTGAAGAGACGGGATGCCAAAAGAGCATAGTATATAATTGGAAGAGCACAGGAGAATGTTTAAAATAAGTTCAAGAACAGCGATAAGGCTAAGATGATGTTATCTGTTGGACAGAAGAAGCCATTAACATACACCAGAGTGTTTTCAATCACTTAATCAGAAAACCCTTTTCCTGAGCACTGTTTCTTGTCCATGTGCCATGAACAAACATAAATATTTTGGATTTCCTGCATCCTTCACTCTGATAATGGGCTCTTAACTGTAAGCCCTTCCCACCTCAAAGAGCGAGCTCAAAACAAATGATAAAACATGAACCGTAGAGATGATTTCGAGGCCAGATGAGTTATGGAATTCAACTGCATGTTCAAAATTGCTTTTGAGCTACACTGTTAGTCTTAGTTTAACATAAATGTAATTCTAAATGAGACACAAGGAGGAAAAGACCATAGATGAGGATGAAACTGCTACCAGGGAGCTAAAATGACTAAATTATCGCTGACTGCAGTAGTACATGTTCAGCAGCACAGGAACAAGAGTTTAACTGTTCTATTTTTACAGCAAATACCAAATTTTAGTTTTCAATTAAATCACATTTGATTTCATAGAAATATAATTAGAGAGAGACAATCTCCTTCTTTTTTTTTTTCTCTTCATAAGCATTTTATGTGTGTGGGAAATGTTCAATAGCTTAGATATTTACATATTCCAAGGAGATTTCTGAGAGATCTTGAGGATGCCATTGTCTCTACTGCTAGAGGTTTTTCCACCAGCTTCTGATGATTCAAGAAAGAAATTTAGGTGATGCTAATTCTTCTCTAGAAACAATCACTGGATGGTAACTGTACATCTCCATCACTGCTTCTTGCAAATGTCCTGCACATACCCACTCTTCTTCATTACTGCTGAATGGCAATGGAGTATCCTGCCCCATGCTTACAGCACTGCAATAATGCATCCAGATATTGCAGGGGGAAACATTCACTCTGTAACAGCCACAGCATATTATCAGAAACATCCCAACTTTGGCAACAGCAGTATGGCTTCAGGAGCTGTTTTCAGATAATTCTGACACCACTGATGCAATGTTTTCCTTGGTCCAAATGAGCTGTATCGGTCATTTGAATAATAATGAACTAGAAACTGCACAACGTGTTTCAACAAATAAATCAAAGTAGAATACTTGGGCATCAGGTGAACCTAACTTTAAGTGATCATTATGTAGAAAAAAAATAGATCCATTTAAAAATGTTTTCGTACTGCTTCAAATGACCAAGGAGACAAATTTGTTTGCTGTGTTACACCACAGAAAAGAAATCACACACCACACAGCAGACTGATCACTAATCAAGATTTAACTTCCCAGAAGTTATATACAAATAAATAGTGCCAAATCGTCAGCTGGTATAAACAGCAAGACTGCACTAACACTGCCATTCTGCATCAGGTGAGGATCTAGCTGTTGAACTATTACAGGAACTTGAAAATGAGAATTTGCATAGCTTTAAAGTACATGCTTTTGGACAAATGTTGGTTTAAATTCTGAGTTAGACTACAAGAATATAAAATGTATTAAAAAAAGGAAAAAAAAAACACAAAAGGGGGATTCTGGCACAGAAACAAAGTCACAGAAAATAAATACTGTTTCATTAAAAAATTCAGAAATAATATACCATCAAAATAATGTGCAAAATCTGTTTTTTCCCAGATGGCATGTACTAGTTATCAGTTTTATACTTAGGTATAGGAGATCATGGCTGACTTTTTACCATCACAGAATGTATTTGTGGGCTCACACTTCTATTCCAAGTAAAAACAAACAAAACCTCTTTGAATACATGCAGAATGCAGAAAGCAGAATCAAGTCAATTCAGTGCTTTTGGTGTATATTTCCTTTGTTTGTGTGGCTGAGCTGGCAACAGGAAAATGTGTGTGACTTTCAGATTTATGACATTTTCCACTTGTTTTTCTTACAGGTGAGATGCACTTTTTATAATGTAAAGGTGAAAAAAAAGTGGGTTTTTTTTCTGGGGAAACTGCTAAGGCAATCTGATGGCTCATTAGAGAGACTGTTTTCTCAACATAAACATTTCCTCTCATTACTGAGAAAACTGCCACTAATCAAATGTATTTCTCAAGTATTACAAAAGGATTGGGCATTAAATTTCAAGATAATGGTTGTTGTGTGGCTTATTTCATTTTTAGTCTTTTTTTTAGTCTGTTACTGCTTTATTCTTTTTCTGTACACTGGAAAATTTGCAGCATTGTTTGTTATGGAGTGTGGGACATAAATATGAATCAAACCTGTTTACATGAGAGTTTGATTTTGAGGGGAGGAACTACTTCTCAAACAATTAGACTTAGTAAGTGCTATGGAAATGAATAGAATGCAATGTTGGTTTGTTTTTTCATTTTTAAAAATGTTGGTTGAATCACATCAAAATCTCAAGACAATTCCAAGATGAACTGACTCTGAGAGTAAATGACCTCTTCATCTGAGTGATAAAGTTCCAGCCAAAATATTCTCTCGGCCTGAGACGTGATTCATTAGAAATATGTGCATGGTGTGGAGCTCTACTCTCTATCTGGCAGAGTCCGGCCTGCAGACTGATAAGAAGCAAATGCAAATGTCCTGATAAGAACTGAATGCAAATATTTATGATATGATATTCCCTGGGAATTATGTGCAGATAAAACAAAGTGTATTATTTTCCCGCTTCTCTTTCAGGTTTGCCAAAATGCCCTTTTTCGCTTTCGGAATTTGCATTTCTTCAAAATTGATTCGGCTTGCGTATTATGTTAAGCTATTTGTTTGCTAAGGATGGTAATTAGTTACTGTAATTACAGCAATGACAGTTCCTAAATTGTTTTTAAAGCATTACAGTGAGCCTGTGCCAGAAGATTGCAGTATTTTTTTGGATTTAAGCAGAGGCTGGAAAAACTCCCACTCTAAGGCCAGCATGGGATTTTCAACTACAAAGCTGCTTTTCCTGATTGAAATATTTTTTTTAAGAAATCATTAATTTGCATTGATTGTAAGTACTAACTTTAAATTTTGGTTTATTCACAGATCACAGAAATATTAGTGATAGTGGGCCCTGTGGGAAAGGAGATACAAGGGGGACTCCCATCGTAAATAAAAGTGAAAGCTGATAGCAGAGGAAAAATGGTATAACTATTACTCTGAGCCTGTTAATTAAACTCTTTAGCCTGTTTTTAGATAAATTAAAAACAATTTAAAAATGCCTGATTGAAAGTCATTCCTGAACTTTTCTGAGGTGCTCAGAGCTAAGTAACAAACTCAGAAACAACTCTATTCACCAGGTCCTTGCTGTATAGCACTTTCTGAATCAAGAGAGAGCAGAAGGGAATAGACAGCTCTTCCAAATAACTCACGAAGTCACTTGCAAATAAAGGCTTTTTCTGCAGTTGCTTCTAACTGTAGTCACAGCTTTTCCATTCTTATTTACAGAATAACACTGGACACTTGCATCCAGAGTATGTCCAGGGTGAACATTTGGTGTTAAAGCCAGAAAGCTCCAAGTTTCATCCTTTCCTCCTTCCCCCTAGCATTTCCGCCAAAGGAGGTATTGTCACAGCAGGAAGAGTGTGCAGCTCAGCAATGGAAGAGCCCCAGGCATCTTAGCATGAGCTCTTCCTCTTCCAAGACATATGGTCTCGGGAGATTAGCTGGTGTGTGTGTGGGAACCCTAAGGCTTTCACCCATCCCTTCATTTTGCTCCTCATTCCACTCCACCCCCGTATAATCTCATTCCCCACAGTTTATAGGAATAGACATAATTACTGCACTTTCCTTCCTTCACAGAAAAGGCAAGAACAGTTTGGTTCTGTACCTAGGAAGTAGAGCACCTGCAACCCACCCTCCATCACCTTCAGCCCTCTCTTGGAAGCCAATTCATCTAAAGCCCTAATGCCTGAAGTGCTGGGATTTATCTGAAGATTCATCCCACAGCCATAACCAGCCTTTCTTGGCTGCTCCTCATCATTAGTACTGCTTAATTTTCTTTCCAGTCTCATTTTAGCTCTCGGTACCTCCTGCCCCTCTGCTGCAGATGACCCTTGTACAATGCCCAGTAGTGGCACACACTGCTGAGTATGCACGTGTGTGAAGTGCACTCTTCTACTGAGTGTGCTGTCACTGTATTTAAATAGACAGGATTGTTGTATGAAAGCAAAATTTGCTTCATGGTTTGCAGGCCTGTGCTTTCATTTTGACGTAGAATCAGTCCTTCAAAGGTGCAGTGTGCTTTGCAACATCATTTCTCTAGTCTCAAGTTAATAGACAGTTCTTTCCCCAGAACACCAGGCTAAATGAGCTATCTCCTCACACTTACACAAAATTTTGTTGTTCTGATGATACAGAAGTGTTAGAGTTGTTTGGGAAAAAAATAATAATATTCTATGCTGCCTTGTCTTCCTGAAGAAGCCAAAGATCCAGAGAAATGCACGTCCCGTGATATCACCAGATCATTCAACACGGGGGAATCTTGCTGTTTCTAATCAGAAGGGAATAGCATGCTAACAGCTCATGAGAAACACATGGTGTGACATTCTGGGGTCACTTTTCTATCCCATATATAAACTTACAATAGTGGATTTTGACTGAGCAGTATTGGATCAAAGAACAACTTCAGGAAACATAAGTTAAGATTCAAATATCAGCTAAGTGATTGCTTAGCTACAGAAAGAAAAACATCACTCCTGAAGTGAGAGAGTTTTCTTGTCCTGAGTTTCAAAGGCTTATTCTTTACAAAGTTTATTGGCTTATATTTGGATTATACTCTTCACTTTGAAACTCCTACCAAGGATTTACTTCCAAGGCCTTAGTTACATAGACAATGTATCAGGATAAACAGCCCCATCTGCCAGTAAGCATATTTGTATCTAATTTATACTTATTTTTGGGTGATAGAGTTTTTAGAGAAGAATGAGGGAATATCTTTAAGCATTATTTTAGATCAAGCTTTATATGGCATTTTCATTTTAAAATGGGAAATAAGTTGATAGTGTAAGCATGCATGGTATGTCATAGACTCATCTCAGAATCTCTACTGAAGGAGTTGTGAGCAATGAATATAAAACCCCTGACAACTCATTAGGCTTTGCAACAACTCATAACTATTGATAAATCATTTATTAGTACATCTGATAAACATTTAGTATATATATTTATTTTTTTCTATTTATAAATCAATATATAAAATCTAATCAAGTGAGTGAGAACTGTTCATACATCACTGTGTTTGTTATGGAAGGTGAAATCATATCTACCTTGGGTTTCTGAGAGCAACAAAAGGGCAGAATATATTTATATTTAACTTACCATAGTAAACTAGTAAATATATTTATTTCTTTTGGTTTGTGTGTGCATATATATAAAGCTATCATTTGCATTGTGCATGCAGAGCCTTAAACTGCACTACTTGTAAATTAAAGCAAACATCACATGGTTAGATGCATGTGCAAATATGCAATGTAAAGCACAAAAGAGTGATAAACATATTTATATAAACACACAGAACATGGCAATCTACTTGAAATCAGGAGCACAAGTGTGGAAACATGCATTTGTCCAACTCAGAGGTTAGCACTGCAGGCTGTAAAGGACATAGGCAGGTTATATATTGCCAGCTTAATTTTATAGTGAAATTAGTCTTGCAAAATACTGGAGTAACAGATCAGTGTCTGCTTTATTTGTTCTTGGGTTACAGGAGAGCAACTGGATTGTGGGAGAGTCCTGGAAGGAGAGGGACATCTTGCACTATCCTGGCAGCTGAAGGGCGCTCAGAGAAGCTGCTTCTGAAATCCAGTCTGGGCAGGAATGAAAACCACAGGGAGTCAGAGAGGAACTGGGAGACTGCAGCTCAGGGCGGGGGGCTGATGGGAGGAGGAAGGGAGAAATGGACAGCTAAGGTTTTGAGGTGATGGAAGAAGAAAGACCCAGGGACTGAACAGGAGGAGTGTGCAAAACTGGTGCAATCCAGATAGTTTCTGAGTGGTCTGGACCGAGCAGGGATACAAAGACAAGACCTGTGAGGACTCAGACTGTTGCAGGAGAGGGCTTTTTCCTCCTTGTTACTCCTGTGCACTCTAACTTAATTTTATTTTTTCTCTCTGTAAGAATTTGTTAATTACCCTAGTTCTGATTGCAGTAAAACCTGTCATTTTGAATTCAAAGTCTTTGTTTTGGGTGGAGGTAGTGTACAAAATGTAGGCAGATGCCTCACAGAGGCCTGACTAAAACAAGACTCTGTCGCACTCCCTTATTGGTTTTTTGTTTGGTTTGTTATGTTTGTGGCTTTTTTTCCTCAGCCTCAGCTACTGGAAACAAGGAATGACAGAAATTACAAAGGAGTTCCCAGATCATGCAGAGGCTAAGGAAATCCTGAAATTCACCCAGCTGAAAGTAAAAAGCTCAGGAAAAGAAAAATCATGAGTGGGAAAACAAAACAAAACAACTAAATTGCACTCTTCTTAAAATATTTTTTAACTAGTCTCAGGATTTTACACACTTGAGGTTCCTAATGCTTTAACTGTTTTACTTACATGCTATCAAGGGACTGTGAATAAAGAGCATCACAATTCCGTAAGAAGTTTTACGCTGCCTGAATAATAAAGCAAATGATTGAAAAGATTTCTCTGATGTGGTGCGTTGTTTAAGGTGCTGTCTTCCTGTGTGCATCCTGGCAAATGACAGAGATTAAAATCCCATACAGCATTTAATTAACACTAGTGCTCTGGCTACAATAAAAGTTGAACAGATAGATACAATGCTTAGAAAGGGGTGTTTGTTTTCTAACTTGAAACACATGAAAAGGATTAAGTTAATAAATGATTGCCATCCTCTCACCTGACCAAGGCAAATACACCCTGATTATTGTAACAATTGTTGGATTTATTCTAAATCAAATATAGAAAAACATTATATCAACACTTACATGTGATATTCTAGGTTATTATTATATTCCAACATGACAAAATATGGATGCCTTCACTGTCCCTAGGTGTTCAGTCTGCTATGCCTTTTTTAACGATGCCTCTTCTTGCATTTCTGTCACTCTCTAGCAGAGGTTTGCTGGAATTGACAATCTATCGTGGGGGACTGACAAAAAAGACTTATGAAGTGTGGGCAATGATTACGATCTGTGAACAACCCATTGTGTCCCCCGTGGTGAGCTGGTGATGGGGACTGGGTGGGGAGATGACTACAGAGGCACCATGGGATTATTTCCTCAGTCAGGGCAGGTCATGCTAATGGATCTGAATGGGGAGGCAGGGGGAAGGGCCCTTTGCACTTTCTCCTGCACACAGTAAATCCACCACTGACCCTGTTACAAGTCAGAGCATCGATACATCACTACCTGAGGTGGCGTGTCCTCAATAACTGAAACCTGCTATTTCACTCCCAAAGGATGTTTGCTCTCCACTTCATCCCTCTGTACCAAATCTGAACTACAAATAGTAGTTCAGCAGGAATTTTGCAGCTGATTTTTTTTTTTTCATACCCAAAGAATCTTCCAAAAGATCAGTTTAGATGTTTTTCTCACTTACATCATGAGATCAAACTCAGCTTTAACCTGTGATTGTACTGCCACTCCTCAATCATGTGACATGGAGCAAGCACACTAAGAAGGAACAGCTACAGCCTCTTCACCTAAGGAATTCTTAACACCTTTTTCCTACGCTAAATGCTTTGAAGAATTATGCTGAATTTGCAAAGTCCTCATCGATACACAAAAAGAATTTCAGTAGACTGAAGCAGGCTGTTAGGCCACACTGCTCTGCCAGAGTCAGTCACTCTGGGGCAGTACTGTCTCGGACTACTTTGCCCACATGGACTGGAGAGCTTCCAGGCTCCCTGCCAGCACACTGTGACTTTGAGCTGCCTACACCACCTGCTTGTGATGCAGGGTGGTTCTCTGCTGAGGTCAGGAGACTGGAAGGAAGCTCTGTGGGACTTAAATGGAACTGGGACTTTATAGACTTATGTCCTTCCAGTTTTGAGACAGGGGGCTTCCCCGAATCAAGGGACTTCCCCAAAATGATGCAGACCTTTCAGAGAAGTCAGATTTCCCCAGTTAAGTCCCATCACTGAAAGACAGCTTCTGTGTCCTTTGACTGGNCCCCACAAAAATGGCCATTTGCTGAACACACAGTAGATCTTCACTTTAGATAAATTAAATCTAGGCTTTAGGCTCTATTAATTTGATTCTCATTAACTATAATGAGAGCTTAGGCACTTAGGGCCCATGTGGGCATCTTCCTGCAGAGTCCTGAATTCAGAGGTCTTAACCTGGAGCTGACATCACTAACAGTAAGTTATACCAGTAGTGTGTAGCTATTTACTGCCAGTTTCCCTTAGTGCAACACCCATTTCAAAATCACATAAAGGGGAATTGAGAGTGTAACCCACACCTCACAGCTCATCTAACCCTTTCACATAAAAGAAACTGTCCAACTTGCTTATTTGCACGGTATTCAGTTGTTAGCATAGGAACACTCTTTGTGGTAAAACAGTCATTTACGAATGAACTGTCTAAAGAAATTCACAATTGATTTTTGAAGGCTATCTACACGTATAAGGAATGTACATTTATCTTGACTTACATCTAGAACCTTAGAGTCTTACCTGTGCATTGTGCATTGCCTTCAGGTACTTGTAACAATAGAACTATGGAAGTGCAGGGGTCAGAATTGCCTAATATACCCTGCTTTTCTGTTGGGTAAATTCAACCTTATAGTTTTACAATGATGTACGATTAGGATTGTGCTACAAATAAAAATACATTTGTACCTGTACAAAACACAGCAGAATTTAGGAGGATAACCTTTCTGATCAAATCACTTACAAATGAGTATTGCAAAGTCTAACATTGGATGAACTCTGAAATATCCACGATGTGTTCAAACAAAACCAAGTGCCTGCTGGCACAAATTTGAAGATGACTCTTTTGTGTTCCATTAAGAGGATGAATGAGTCCTAATCAGAAGTCCTAAAATAGTCTCAAACTCCATCAAAAGACATTCATTCTGTCCAGGTGCACCTCTTTTCCAATAAAGTTTTGATGGTAGATGATAGATGGTAAATATAAATTAGCTGTGCTGGATCAAAGACCAGCTGTAATGATGGGCACAGAAGAATGGCTGCATTCATCATATCATAAAGTGGAGAGAGACACGAAATGGTACTAGTTAAACTGAGCTGAGAATATGTGAAGAGGAGAAAAAAGGAAAAATAAGATACAGAAGAGACTGAATCATCATGTACAATCAATATCCATATCTTTAAAAAAATATTGCTGAAATCTGAAAATTTATTATTTTCAAAAGGACTCTGCAGACCATTTCAGATCATTTCATTATCATTGTACCAAAACTTCTGAAAATATTGTGAAAAGAGCTTGCAACCCTAGTTTGGTTTTGAAATACTGAATGTTTTTATATTTTGATAAAAAATTAATGATAATATAAAGTCCAAATACAAGCTATCAATTATCTTAGTGGTTTTGCTAAGAAAGAAATCTACCTCTAAATGAAAGCAAGACAACTGTTACACAATAAGAAAATCACATGCACTATGGAAATTTAAGCACTTTAGATTTTTCCATGTGAAACTGTTTTGATTTGTGAAAAGTTATACCAGAAAGAATAAAAAAATCAAATGCAGGGCTTTCTAATCTGACTAGTTTAACACAGCTAAAAACTCCCTTTCCCCCAAGACTCAAGATGCAGTTGAAAACAGAACACAGATTGTGTCCTGCTTTTCTGGACTTCATTCACCTTTTGTCAGCAATTCACTTTCTGCAAGAATCTCCCCTTTTGTGCAGAAGTTTTCCTCCCTCCTCAAGTGCTTAATGGATCAAATTTAGTGTTCAAAACTAAACTCAGCTTCTGAGTTTCATTAAGCTTTTGGTCACAGGCCTCAGAACTCGAACGGGACTGGGGATGTGCAGCTGTATCTAAACTGCCCAAGGTGAAATGCTCGGCCCCTTGTTGGATACTAAAGGCTGAAAAGAACATAAAAGTTTTTTTCTCTCATGCTCAGAGCTGACCAGAGAAAGTTTATTTGGCTGGGTAGAATGGCTTATGTTTGCATTGTCTAGCCACATGAAAAATCTAAATGCATCCAATGTAGTCTACCCTAACTACAATAAATATGTATACTAGACATCTCTAATTAGTGCAGAAAGAATTCTATCCTTACTGTTGCTAGGGTTCATATGTTAACTGAGGCAGAACCAGAAAAGATTTATTAGGTTTGTACTTTGTAAGCCTTTGCAGCAGGTACCTTCTGTGTTTACTTCTTACTAAAATGGGGTCCTGGCTTATCCTAAAATTAGATCAAATAATTATAATAGCAATAATAGTCATGATGGTGGCAATAACAGCCCATCAGGCTCACCTGACAGCCCCATGTTAGCACGCCTGATGATATTTCAATTGATACTGTGCTCTTTGAAGCATTTGAAAGCTCCACTGGTGTAATGCAGAATTTCTTTGGCCTTGCTTTAAGAGCTACGCTGAATAAGAACACAATAGATCTAAAAAGAATAGATAATTCATTTCCACACTTAATGCAAAATACTTTAACCTTAACAAACAGTGAAGTCATTGAAGGTTTTATTTGTGAATTTCTTTGTGACTATGCCTTCATTGTGAAGAAACTCTGCTGCTGACCTACCTGTACCTAGAAACAGACTAGTTCTTCCCAGGACCTTGGACCTGTGATTTACCTCTTCAACCATTCAAAATGTAATTTATATACATAACACAAACCTGAAGTATTTTATGCTCCTTAATATGAGCAAATGATGACAAAAGACAAAATAGAGCTGTTCATTAGAAACCCCCCTTCCAACAGCAGGGAAGTACTTAAAAGGTTAACCCTGCTTCTCATTACCTAGTAAGTAAATTAAAAAAATGTATTTGCTCTCCCAAGGAACTATTCAAGTCTACCTGGAAACAGGTCAGAACTAAGTGCATGGTTCAGCATGCTTACAGGCTGACAGTGTTTCCCAGGTTTATGATAGATTTCTACTGTGCTACAGATGTCATAAGACTCTACTTGAGTTTTCTTCAAAGATTATGGGAAAATTTTGCTGCATACCTAATGTTTTGTTATATTGATGGGGTTTACTGCAGTATGGCTGAAGTAACAAAGCATGAAGAGGTTTTTTTACAGCTATAAATCATTCCCTGGTACCTAGATACTGGAGGATTAGACATACTGTAACACAAGAGATAAAATTTGTCGTATAATGCGATGTGAATTATTTTCCATATCAGGTGGGTTTGATCCAAGTTAAATGAGTAACAACATCATTTTGATGAGTGCAGACTTAAGCCCTAACTCAAAAGTAAGAGTAACAGCATGCCTAGGCTTCATGTGGCTTTGTTGTGCTCTACACACACTAGAAGACAATTTCAGTTATGTCCTGACTCCTCATAAAATCAGTCAAGCTGCTACACCTATCTAAAGATCTTTCATTTATTTTAGCCATTGCCTTTGACAACACTGATGGAACTGCAGCCCTTGAAAACAAATGCTCAAAAACTGCCTTGGCACATGGGTGTCCATATTGCTACTGTAGCCACAAGGGTCTAAAAATGTAAATGAAACAAGATGTGTGAATGACTCCAAGAGGTTGTGCACCTGAAAGCATGCCTGTTTTTCCAGCTACCTATTATCTTTTCTTAAATGTTTTGTCTCTCATGGGCTAGAATGCATTTTTAAATGTGCTCATGGACGTTGATTCTGATCTCTTGCTGTCGTTCTCTCTGGAACACTGACTATATTTACCCATCAAGTCTCACACTGATAGTAGGTCTTCTTCCTAAGCTGTCTCCTTCATAGCTATTCCCATAAGAGTGTGGATGAGAAAAAGGTAGACATTTTTCTTTGTTTGGCAATGCTTTGCTTATATGGAAGCATCTTGTAGCTCCAGACAATGGGAAGCAAATTGGAGCCATTTTAAGGCAATCCTAAATTATGCTGTCAGGGGTCCCATAGGAGCTCAGGTATGAATGTGGGCAAAAATTGTTTCCCTGCTCCTCATCTATAAGGGACCTCACTTTATCACCTAGTTATAGATTTATATATAATCTAAGCAGTTAAAAAAACGTGTTTATCTCAAAAAAAAGACTAAATCAAGAGCATATAAGTGAAAGCTGTGATTTTCACCTGATGGCTGATTTAAGGAGCCTCAATGAGCTTCTGGTTCTAATAACGTGATGACCACTTTGGATCTTATCAAACACACTTTTCAAAGGTTCCAATTTCTATTCAGAACCCTTTCATTACCTTGGATAAAACAGGTAATTCCACATAGAGAAATCTTCCTGTATTTCTTATTTTCTTCCACTTTGCCAACATTTGCACATCTGGCTTGCCAAGCTACTCTCTCTATTGAACTAAAATGCACAGCTTGGGAAACACAAGTAATTCTTTTTTGTTGAGAAAAACATCATTCTGTTGGTTAATAGTAATCAGAAGTCATTGAAGTGTTTACTAGATGGCTAAGCAATGAGACTTACTAATAGCTCTTCCTTCAGAAAAGGGTTATCAGCCTCTGCTTCACTTTCATGTTTTGTGTCTTTTATCTGAAAAGCACTTTTTAGGCCTACGATTCATGACAAACATAATGAAGGTCCATGCAGATTTCAGATTGCTAATCAACTCACTTAATTTGTCAATGAATGCCAACCTATCATATCTACTTAATGTATAGCATGCTTAAAATAAGCAGAACTGCAGTGTATATTAACACAAAGGGGGTATTTCACTGCCAACAAAAGACTGTTGTACACAAGTTTTTAACAATGTGTTACTGATTCCCAAATGGTGTGTTACTGATAATAAAACTGGCCTTTATAATCAGCCCGAGAATGCGTAAAGCACAGCACTCTTGCATTTTCTGAGCATTACTTATTACAAAGCAAAAACTTTGTCTCTGAGAAAACAAAGAATTCCAGACCCGGATTCAAAATATTTGGTAGCTAAAACCCCATGCTGCTGAGTTAGTAGTAGCAAAATCCTTATCTCAAAGATGCACAATGAAAGAAGGAATTGCAGACCTCCCAGAGCTGTAAATAAGATCGTGCAGTTATCACGAGGATGAATCTGCACCATCTGTATCAAACAGGGTTGGGTCACATACAGATGTCCTGTTCTTTCTTGGAACTGACCCATTTGCTGTTACTAAGAATCACACTTTAAAATGTTTATAAAGGACCTGAAGGGCTGCTATGAGGCTTCTATTTTCTTAACTTTCAGAATGCTTGTATTTGAGCTGCTGACCAAACAGTCCCGCAAATACAGTTACAGTTCTAAAACCAAAACTGGAGGTTCATGTACTTTCTTTGAACACTTTAGAACTAAAGAGCATTCCTGCAGGATTATCATGGTAAAAGAAATATGACAAATGCCTGTATGGCATTTTCTACATGTGTCAGCAGTGATCACGTCTCCATATATATGTAATTCCTGCCAAATTATCACACAGCTCATCTGAATTTCTGTGATACCATTTTGTATTGACAAATCCACACACCCTGCATATCTGGGCAGAAATACTGAAACAGTAACATAGGTTGTACTTTAAGAAAACCTTTTGTGTAAATTTTGTTGTAATTCCACTGACAATGAGGGTTTGAAATTCAAGATGCTTTAGACACAATCCTAAAAGTATGATTTCAGACACATCTAACAAGTTAATGGAAAATCCTTTGTTCACTTGGGAAATTTTCTACATGAACTACCTTAGTGATTCTGGATGGGGATGCTCACATAAGAAAGAACATTCCCGTGAGTAAAATTTGTAAGACAAAAGCCTGATTAAACGCTTAAGATCCTTGTTAATAAGGAAAGTGTTTAAACCAGACTATTTCCTTTAGACAATGTAGCCAAGGAGCTCAACTGTCCACTTCTAAAATGCAAGAGACGCAAAAGACACAAGGATGGGGAGGCTCGAGTCAGTGCAAGGCTCTGTCTGAAGTCCATACTTTTTGGCATTAAGCTGAGCTTTGCTATCGGCTGTGATCCAGAATAAAGTGGATAGTTCCTTACTACCTGAGATTCACTTTCTGTAAATGGAAAAACAACTCTCTGCTGTGTACTGAGCTTACATCACACTAATGTTCACAGAACATAATGGTTTGCCACCACTCACAGGACAATGTAAAAGTCATAAGACAAAAACTAATGTTAAAGTACATCATCAAGGACAAAAACTTTCACTAAATTATTCAATACAAATCTTATATTCAGACCACCCACCAACACACATAATTAATGTATTAATACTTATCATAACTGCTCCTTTATCACATTTTAACATCAGTACAGAGTTGAAAATGGAGTTTAGGAAGCTATGTTAAGCCAAGCCACACGCTAAAAGTGCTACTCCCAACACCTGCCCTTTTACAGCTGTAGTGTTCTTGGGGTTTAGTGCTGGCCAATAAATAATAAATAAAGAAAGAGAGAAAGAACAAAAGAGTGGAAAACTTAGCAAATTAACTGAAATGCAAACTGAGAATATTAAGCCGATATTAGAATTATCTTCAAAGCTTGCCTGTTGGTATTACTGGCCTTTAAGCATACATTTGCAAGTTACATAAAGAAAAAAAAAACACAAATGAATGTTCCAAACCCTAATTGTTGTAACTTATCCATGCATTCCAGCAAAAATTTTCAGTGCTCTTCAGAAATGTTTGTTCACTTGCTGCAAACCATGTCACAAATCTTCAGTGCAGCAGCTAATATTTTACAATTGATCAAATAAACTGGGATATGTATTCTAAATATGTGACTTAATGAAAACAACTTAAAGATTTATGCTCCATTTAATGTACTTAGCTGAAGTCTCATGGGATTGCCAAAGGAGATAAAAACTGCAACACGGGTTAATGCTTAGTTATCTTCTGGTTAACTTATATAGCTTAGTAATCAAAGGACATGAAAGGAAAACCTTTGATAAAAATTAGCCTATTTTAAAATTCCACAAAAGACAGCTGCCTTTAAACATAATACAATGTAAACTTTTATACTTCCAAAAAAGAGCTCATAGCTAAACTGAATTTGCAATTCGTAGACAAGAACAGTATTCTTAGTTACTTGATAGCCTATTAAATGTAAAAATCAGTTTGGGGAGAAAAATGAAGAATGTGAAATGATAGATAGTGCTGATAGGTCTACATATTTTCATCTTTCTGTGGCTTTTGCAAGACAACAGCAGAAAACAGGATTCTGCAGTGTAACATGTTACTGAAGAAAGTACTAAATTATAAGTAAGGAGTCATTGAGGTAATCTTGTCAAATTCTCAAAATTTTGCAAACTGAAAGAGAAGTATAAAATCCATTTTCTTAATTAGTTGTTGTGGTTTTTAACATTATGTGAATGCTGCTGTTGACAGAAAATTGTCAAGTTCTGTAACACTCCTGTGTTAAAACAAAAACAGTGTTAAAACAAAAAATGCTTCATAAATAAGAATTACACGTGACTAGTTCTGTGCTTGAAACACACATGCCAGCCCTCTCAGGATCCAAGGCAGACCATCTCCACCAAATGTGTTTCCAGTCTTCTTAAATGCAGTTATTTGTGTTGAAATCCAGATCAACCGAACGCGCATGTTATTATTACTGGAGACTGAAAGGCTGTCTTTCAGAAGCTGATCAGTCTAGATACTAAGTAACAGGAGCAGGAACAAAAAGTCTTCACTTGATGGTATTATGCAATATATGGTGTGAAGAAACACAGAGGATCAACCTATAGAGGAATATTCCTCCGTGAAATATCACAAGAATATAATCAAGACACTTAAGGTCAGGAGGGAAAAAAAAAAGAATACAAACATTTCTTTATGGATGTTTTTTGCTGTTTTGTGGGGAAGGAGGGAGAGCCTGGCCTGCTACTTGTGTATCTCTGACAAATTTCTTTACTGGTTGTCCATGTATACCCATGAATCCTACCCCATCTTTATTTGTGCACTTTGGTTTTATAGAGATGGCAGAAAATTATTATTCTATTAGTCCCTAGAAGGGAGTAGTAGGCTGAACTTGCTGGTTAATAGCAGTATGTTACTCCAAAACATAATAATGACCACTGAAGTCTTGCTGCTGCTGTCAAACACAGCTTTGTCATTGAGAGATTTGGGAGATCCAAGAGGAAAAAAAAAATAAAAAATTGGAAGAGCTCCAGGACTGTGCATCTTGTGATATGCATTGTGAAACTCCATTTTGATGTTTGTGGTTCTAAAGGGATGGAGTTGAGGCAAAAATGCCTTTCTAGCTGTCCAACCAGACAAGGAGAGACGAGAGGGCATGCTGAGAGGCTGTATCAGTAACACAAGGCTTCCTCCTTGATGGCTTAATGTCAGCAGGGCCGGTCTTGTTGAAATTAATCCAGTCACAATAATGGCATAAAGACATGCATTTATACCTCTATTGACTTTTCACGTTCACAGGATAATTGTTGTAACATTTTCTTAAAGGCCAAAGACCTTTTGATGATAAATATATCTCATTACATGGAATTTTATATGTAATCATCCCATGAATCTTAGTGTAATTCAATGGATGTATTTACCATATGTTAATCCTATCATAACAAGCCTTTAACCTATTTGACTTAATTACAGGCACATCATCAGACTTTCTGTAAAAAAGCACTTTTTTCACATCTGCTTTTAAAAACTCTTACACTTTAACTCTACTGTGAATTGCCTATCAAAGAGTACATATTCTCCACTCCTTCCCTTGCTTGAATGCAAACCAGAGCTGTGTCATACCACCATTTGCACAGCTGATGTGAGGACAGGCAGAGCTAGAGAAGCTCCTGAGTGGAACTTCTGAATAAATCTAGACCTGGAAAACACTTCTGCTGTGTTTCATTTGAAATACCTCCTAATATGACAATGTATAATTGATCAATTCTGCTGAGGTTTTTCTGTTGGGAGGGGTGATTGCACTTCCATTGCTTATGAACATGACAAGCAAGGCAGTGTTTACCAACTTCCTAAAAAAAAAAAAAAAACAGAAAAAAGTGTTTCCTTACATTCAGAGAGACCCTCCCGTGTTTCAGTGCGTGCCCATTACCTCCTGTCCTGCCACTGGCAACTGAGGTTGCTGTTAGCAAAAGCATTCAATAATCAGAAACTGGGCTTTGATGGAAACTACATAAATAGAAGTTTTACAAGCTGGGTATAAAATACCAGCTGGAGATTGTCTAGTCCACTGTTATCTTCCTTCTGTGAAAGTGGTTGTGCTACATGGTCTCCTGAGGTGTCTCCTGGCCATGCAGTTCAGTAATTCCATTACTTTGAAACTGTTAGTTTCCCCATCCTACTACTTTTGACTAGTTTTAGAGCACTACCTTCACTTGAGCATGGACATACTGCTGAGAGCCAAAGCTTTTCAAAACTAGTGCTTGTACCATATGGCCTCTTTAAAATGTAAACTGATTTTAGATATTCTTTCAAACATCTACTTCAACACACTTAAAAAGAAAGTTTCTTTCATGAAAATGGCATATTCACGATAGTATCAGCAATATATTAAGAAGAAATTCAACAAAAATCTTAATTAAATCAGGTTAAAGACCCAGGGCAAAATGGTATTCAGCCACCAGGCTGGAACAATCTATACGAAGTAATTTCTGGACCACCAGTAATCGTGTCCAAGATCTTGTCCAGTATGGGGAAGGTTCCAAGGGAATGAGAAAGGAAAATATAGTAACTGCCATTAAAAAAAACAGAAGAGAACTTAAGAATTATAGCCCAGTTAAAGACAGCCAGAAAGACACATGAACAACTTATTAAACAATCCAGCTGAAAGCCCCAAGAAGATAACAAGGTGAAAAGAAACAGCCAGCATAGATTTGTCAATAACAGATCACATCAATCTAATTTCTTTCTTTGACGGGATGACTGGATAACAGCATAGCAGAAGGCAGAAGATTTGATAAATCCTAACTTCACTAGGGCTTTCAACACTGCTCCACATACTGTTCTCATAAGCAAGAGAAATGTGGTCTGGATACAAACTGTGTCTGGGCCACAATCTAAACTATTTCTTGCTGTTGCAATAAGGTCTGGAACTTAAGTAGAAGTCAAAAATGTGTATAAAGCTATTGGAGGTGATGTTCTTGATGCTCTGGTCTCCTCAGGTATTTCTCAGACCTCAGCTGGAATAACGTTTCCCATTTTAGTCACCACATTTCAGGAAAGATACAAACAGATACAGGAAGATACTCTCAGAGGAGAGTAACAGGAATGATAAGAGGTTTGGAAAACGTGACCTACAAGGAAAGGTTGAAGGAATTGGATTTGTTTAGTCTAGAAAAGGGAAGACTGAGGGTAAGTGTGATAACGTCTTCAAATATATGGAGTTTGTTAGAAAGAGTGCAGCAATCAATTATTCTGAGGGACTGAGTGGGATTTGTACAAGAAGAAAGCAATATAATTTGCAGCATAGGAGATTCAGGCTACAAGGTTTCCAATTGAAACGGCAGTTAAGGGTTGACATAGTTCACTGAGGCAGGTTGCAGATTCTCTTTCACTGAAGGTTTTTAAGAACAAGTGAGATATGTCAGGTTTGGTTTATGTACAGTGAGGATAGGGAATGAATTAGCTCTATGTCTGTAGATACCTTCCAACCCTATATATCGGTGATTCCCATGACAATGAAGCATCGATTCCACAGACTCACAAAAGGATGCTGCAGGATATATCTGTAGACTGCTTCTTGACAGTCAATTGTACAAGTGCATTGTGGAGTGTCCTGTGTGTCCCAGAAACTCCTCAAATGTCCCCAGTAAAGGTGTCTTCTATGAAGAAAATATGTTAGTTTACACAGATGGATAAAAGAAGTGAAGATGATGTCCTATTTACTGTTCACATAAGTGAAATGAACACGTTTCTCTTGGAAATATGAAAATATTTTGTTTCTTGGAAGAAAAATGACTGCTTGTCAAACCTTGAACCAGTAGGTGGCTAAAATGTACATTAAAAAAAGTCCACTGGGCTAGTAGCCTCCTATCTCATTACAGCGAATTAGATACCCATAAAATTATGGGATTTTGTAGCCGATAAGAATCACCACATAAGCCAAGACCCATATCACAGCCTTTGATCAATGGCAGGAATTCACTGCAGCATGCAAACCTTGGAGACTAACGTAACTGTTCCCCCTATCTCCAGGTGAATGTCTAAGCATAAACAGGGTGATGTGAACCAGAATGTGAACTAAGCACTACTTTGCTCTAAGAATGTGTGAGTTTTTTTGCATGGTCACATGAAATTGGTTAATGGTAATGAGAACTAAAATGCTCCTGTGAGTATCTCCAAGTGGGAATAGCCCTACTTTGGTAAACTGGCAGACAGCAATGCCTGGTGCTGTCTTACTGACACCAAGTCAGGCCCTACAAACCATGAAATTTACTTTAAAGCCGTATTTTAAAGTATCTTGGAAGGTTTGTTTCATTTGCTTTCTGGGGTTTCAGCCTGCAGTGTGAACCTAGTTCACATTTTCAGGCTTTTCTCAACAACCATTAGAGACTCATTAGCTTTCTAAGTTTTGTAGAAAGAATAGTAAGATGGAAGTATATATATTTGCAATCAAATCTTAGTCAATACCAGTTCTCATAGTGTGCTCTTCCAGATGAACTGCTTTGCCTTAGCTGAGACGGTGACAGCCTGGTTTTGAGCACTGTAGTACAAACAACTACACTGTTTCACTGTCAGTGCACTGCTTAGCAAAACTTCTGCTCATAACAAGTAGTTTTCTTTGTGAAAACGCCCCGACATGGCTTATGCAACAGCACAGGTCAAGAATCAGCCTCAGGACAAAACAAAAGTGAAACTGAAATTCTTACATAGAAAAAAGTACACTGGTGGTCCTAAGTTTTACTTTCATTTGCTGGAGAAAAAGGATACAATGTGTGTGCATATCCAAACAAAGCTATCTGACCAGCATGCTTCAAAATTCAGATGCTGAATGCTCCACTTAAACTGAATGTAAATAAACAAGAAGGAAATTCCGATACCATTAAATTCCTACTGATAGTATTTAACCTCTGTATTTTTACACTAAGTTTTACTGAACAGGAAGATTGCTACTGGTAGAAAGAGAAGGAAAAAGTCACTTTGGACTTCTGTGCTACATGATGGTCTGTGATGGAAAATAGGGCATTCTGGACACCACAGCCCTCACAGAGAAAGTAAGAAAATACAGTGAATACATACAAATTAATATTGCATACAACCACATGCAACATATTAAGTAATTGTTATGCATATAGATCTAGGTGGGTGTCACACTTAGATATATATTCACAATAGGATATAGACACCCACACATAAATACAAATACGGGATACATTTACACTCCACAGTCCCTTCCTTGTCTCCAGAGAACCTCTCTCAACAGCAGCACAGTTGTAGCCTTTCTTGAAACCTGTTTGAACTTTCCCTTTACCACAAGGACTAAATTAACTTCAAACTAACCTCTAATTTGGGATTTCATTTCATACAAAGCAAAGTCAAAAGCCAGCAGGTTACCACTGGAGCATTAGAGAGTGTGGCATCTCCACTGATACAGTGGGTGGAGAGAGGAAGCTATTAACATGTCTGTAACACTTCGCTTTATACACAACTACCCTGCTTTTAACTCCAGCCTCGGTCTCTAAGGTCAGGCAAGACAGAGCTGACTAATAGTGTCACTTTCCTACTGCCTTGCAGCATTCACCCTGCCACAGCAGGACAGCCCAGAGCTGGAGGAGCAGCGTAACACCTAACCAGGGAGCAAGAGGGAGGAGCTGATCTGGGCTTTTCATTAAACAGTGGATGTTAGGGAAATAAGTGTTAACTGCCGTAGCTATAAAGCTGTTTAAAAAGAGCTACTTAGGCATTCAGAAACCACTGTTATGTTAACACAATGAATAGGACAAGATCCTTTATTGTCAAGCAGGTGGTAGACTTTCACTCCACCTGAAGGCACCCAAGTGCCCATATTGTTCTAATCAAGTGTAAAGCAGCTCACAAAACATATCTGCCAACACATTATTGCAAGTTTAAAATACAAGTATATTTAATTCAATGCTCCAACCAGAATTGAATCTTCAGAAGTTCCAGTTCATAGATGTATCCTCTAGACTGCTCTATGTAGTGAGGCATTGTATAAAGGTACAAGCAAGAGGAGCACGAAGCACCCATTCAATCACATCATTTTTGAATATGAAACAACAGCAGAACTTTTTGCAGGAATTATTTAAAGGTTTCCTTCTCCCTGGGGTTCTATTTGTGCCTATCATTCAATAGGAAAATGAGCCACTCTGTGAGAAGCTCCTCCCAAGACCAGTCCCCTGGCCACCAGCAAAGAAGAGTGAAGAGGAAGAGCTGGGAGCAATGCCTACTGCCTCCACTTTTCCCCAGCTTCATGACTTTCATGCTCAAGGTTTCAATGTGGTCAAAGACCCTACAGAAAACTTCCATCAGGAAGGCAATTTTCCCCCCTCAGCCAAGTATTTTGGCCATAGGTACTGCAGTAACTGCAATACATGACTTGTAGGAATCTGTGCCACGCTGAGCGCTACAGACCTGAATACATCCCTTGGCCTCAGAACAAGACCTAGACCAAGAAGGCCTGTCCTCCTTCTCCAGGAGGAGAGCTTGGCATCCTGAATCCTTGAGGCAAAACCTTTTTCACCACCCTTCTGTGGTAATTCAGATTTCAATAACTGGAAAGTAAACTGTGTTAATTTCATAGGTGATCTTTCCGATTCATATTATTTTAAATCCTTTCATGATTTCAAGCAATTCCTGATCCAATTTTCTCTTCCTAATACAGAGGGGTTTTTATCAACTACAGTATTGGGTCATTTCCATTCATAGAGATCTGAATGCACCACCCTTAACTAATGTGATAGAATACTTTATGCTAAATGCACTTGATACAACTAAATTTGTTACTCATGCTTATTATGCAGTTATTGATGTAATGGATAAAAAAATTGGAACCACATGAAATTTTCTAGAAAATATATCTGGGACTTCAATCACATCATGAAACAGGAGAATTGATGCACATTTGCATAAAATATAACAATTAATGCAGAACTTTAATTTTTTTAATTAGTGATTTTTACTGGAAAATGAATCTTAGTTGTTAGTTGTTCAGTTCTTCCCCCTTAGTCTTCCAGCACTGCTTTTCAGATCAGTGTACTCACAAAAAAAGGGAAAGGATATAACATCTCCAGTGCTTGCTTACCCTTCATTGCTAAAAAATTATTTTGAACAATTATTTCTAGATTTAAAATCTGGCAAAAGATTTTCACTTGTCCACAATACCAGATGATTACTTTTACTTTCTTTAAAGAGACTCTGGATTAGATAGACATTTGTAGAAGATGATACCCTGGGAAGCAATTACACATTCAGTGAGGACTTCTATTCAAAACTTAGAGCTGAAACACTGAGACATTTGAAACACTGCATCCAGCTAAGACCCCAGTATTCAACAGACACTAATAAACTGAGGCCAGTTGAGTGTAGGACCCCCAGGCTGGAGCACTTGCCTTGTAAGTGCAAGTGTAAGGAGCAGCAGGGGGAGTTGAGCTGCTCCAGCCTGGAGAAGAGGCAGTTTCAGGCACCTAAAAGCACTGTGCCAGTACCTGCTAGGAGGATGTGCAGTCTCCATCCTTTTTGTTTTGCAGGAACAATCTGGATAACACACTCTATATGAATAACATAATACAGATAATTTCATAAACATGTTATACCAACCATCATGGATTATGATGGCCATATTTTGTGTGGCCTAATCAATAAGAATTTTAAAGACAGTGTAAGCCTAAGAAAATCTAGGCTAAAAGGTTTGGCCTCACTTCATTAGAGTCAGAGTTACAGGCTATGCTGGAGAGCAATTCAGTGTGACAAGTCTAACTTGACCCCTTCAAGACATTGTTTGCCCCTGTGGCTAGAGAGAAGACAGTAAAGGAGATTGATTCCACCAGCAAAACTGATCTTCCTTAGTTTTTCTCTCTCATCCCTTCTTCTAGATGTCATACCAACTTAGAACAGGAGGATCTGAGTTAGCTGAACTTGAATTTTTCTGTGATATTTCCCTTTCTTTCACCAACAGTGTTCTCATAACAGAACACAGATGCTCAGGACTTGTTTTGCTACTTCTGTGTAGGGACAAACTTCGAAAGGACCCCTCCCATGACAACTTAAGAGCTTGGAAGGTCCTACATAATGTGTTTAGTTGTGCTATTAAAAGAAAGCACTTTTCCTTCAGAGAGGATCTATTGATTTATGTTCAAAGCTTCCTATTACTTCTGTGAGTCAACTCATAGTCAATGAGGTTAGAGCTGCCAGGAAGGGAGAGGAATCAGTCCCCAGTTTGTATGCAGAATTCAATAATTTGTATAAATGTAGAAAAATTAAATTTTCATTTTCTTTGCAAACATTTAATTTCCAGTGTTGTCTTTGATAGCTATACTCCAGAAATCAATTAATGGGAACAGTTAATGGAAGCTGCAGAATTAGCACAATGCACATCTGGATTCACTTAAGTGCAGTCTGAGTTCACAGCTGTGGAGTACAGAATCTGGCCTGTGTTTTCTTTTTCACTAGAAATGTTTAGCTAAAGAATGATATTGCAGCCACCTTCATGACTTTAAACTCAAGTCTATTCTCACCTGTACCACAGCTCAGTAGCCAGTACTGGAGTCATAGTATCAGGTGGGGTTCTTATAGAAAATCAGAGCAGTACTCAGTACTTCTCACTACACACCACAGAATCATTGGAGTTGGAAGGCACCTCTAGAGATCATCTAGTCCAACAACAGCAACCAAAGCAGGTTTGCCTAGAGCGCATTATACAGGATTGCATCCAGGTGGATTCTGAATATCTCCAGAGAAGGAGACTCCACCACCTCTCTGGGCAGCCTGTTCCAGGGCTTCATCACTCTCCCAGGAAAGAAGTTTTTTCACATACCTAGATGGAACCTCCTGTGTGCCTATTGTCCTTTATCCCATTGCTGGGCACCACTGAAAAGACTCTGGCTCCACCTTCGTTGCACCCACCCTTTAGGTATAGACACCGGTAGAGTCTCCTCTCAGTCTCCTCCAGGCTAAATAGTCCCAATTCTCTCAACCTTTCTTCAGAAAGGAGATGCTCCAGTCCCCCAGTCATCTTCATTGCCCTCCACTGGACTCTCTCCAGTAGTTCCCTGTCTCCCAAACTGGGGACCCCAGGATTGGACACAGTATTCCATATATATATATGCACCATAGTCAAACACAGCCACTACTTCTTCAGAAATAGCTAAGGAACATTTGTGGCAAGACTGGTCAACCTGGCTTATTAGTGGTGGATGAACTGACATGAGCATTTCCATTTCGGACCCCAAGCCCAAATCCTTCAGTTTAAAGTATTTTTAAAGGTTAAAGTTTCCTTCACTTAGATGGCCAACCTGTTACTGAAGATTTTCTTACCTTTGCTAGACAAGTGTATCCCATATCTCCCTAACAGGTTATACTCATTGAAGAATGTCCCATTGTCATCAAAATGAAAGCCCTCTTGATGGCACCACCCACATAGCCAGAAGTTGATGTGCATTATATGACTATTTCTGGCCAACTCCTTTCCTCCAACTGCTAAAACAGAGGAAAAGATAACTTGTAGATAACTTGTGCACTTTTTTTTAACCTGTACCCATAGAATTTTTATAGTTGTCCTTGATTCTGCTCACCTTCTGGTTTGCTGTGTTATTCATGCTCGCATGAAAGAATAACAGAGGATAGTAGTTCATGTTTTTGATCAGTTACAGTACCCTTTCAATAAGGTCTCTGATCGTAGCTCCCAGGAGGCAGCAGAACTCTCGTGACTGTCGGGTTGGCAGATGGTGCCTCAGGGCCCTTTAACAGTCACCCACGACGAGTACTCATCCCTTCTTTTTGCAGCAATTACTGTGTGCTGCTTTCACAGTTACTTCCTGCAGCCCTTGCTCGTGGGTGTCTGTGGTTGTTAAAATCTCTTGTCTGTTTGTGGTTGTAATTGTGGAAGTTGGAGACTGAAGGGGAGTTTTACTTTTATGGGTCACGAGTGTCCAAGGTGCCTGATTTGCAGTGGTGTCCTCAACAGAAATGTGCTTGTGAAACCACCTATCTATCTCCACCTCAGCTCAACCGATGTTGCACAGCCTTTCAACAGCTTCTTGCTAATCTTCCACATGACATAACAGGCCATCAACCTGCCCAAACCTTCTCCAGGAAGTCACTCTTGCACCAGGAGCAGGGTTTGGACACTCACTACAGTCCACTGCCTGGACTCAAGTTTCCTTCAG
>VWZY01002777.1:35141-45672 GCA_013399075.1 Chloroceryle aenea | reverse complement strand
AGGGGCCTTCCTCATTGTCTTGCTGTGCAAGCATTGCCTCCCAGCCTGGGAAGCCGAGGAATTTGTTTGTGGGACAGGGGGGTGCAGATTGTTAAACCTGATCCTCGTGTCAGGATCAATGCAGCACGTGGGGGCCGTGGAGAAGGACGACAGATGGTCCTTTGGGTGCTGTTTGGGAGAGATCATAACTTCTCTCCAGCATTCCCGGAGCAGGGAAGAGATGGCAGGATATCATGCTCAGGGGCATCAGCATCGTCACTGCCACTGCAGGTGAGGAAGCTGAGGGAGAAGAGAGGTGAATTTTCCACCTCAGCCCCCTGAAGATAAACCCCACACTGGGTTTAGGACCCCCCGGGGTGGTTTTCACCCCATGAGGCAGGTTTAGAGCCCAGGAATCCTCTCTTCAGCTTTAATTCAGGCTGTTGGATTTTAATAGGTGGCCGGATCGCAGCCACCACAGTGGTGTTGCTGTGCCTCAGCTCTTCACCTTGGGAGGCAGCAGTTGAGAGGACTCGATAGATCTGTATCTTTACTTTTTTATTACAGCCCGAAGAGGAGCCAAAAGAGGAAGCAGCACCAGCCAAGCCTGTGGTGGGAATTATTTACCCCCCTCCAGAGGTCAGGAATATCGTCGACAAGACTGCCAGCTTCGTAGCCAGGTAAGGGGCACTGGGCTTTGGCCTTCACCAGTGCAAACTGGTCTTAGAAGCTTGTTAACAGATCAAATCAAATTCGACCAGTGAATAACTTGTGAACTTCATCCAGTAAACTGTGACTCCAGTGAATGGCCTTTTGTTTGCGTGTAGCCAGGCGAGGCTGTAGCACTTTTGTGAGGGGGAGTTTTTAACCGTCTTAGGAAATACTCAGTGTGAGAAGTTATGAAGTAAATTAGGAGAATTGCCTTTAACTTGGGTCTGTACAACTGGCTGCTGCGTTGGGTGTGAGTTACTTGGAGATAAACTCCTTCCATTGGTCAGAAAAGGGTGTTCTGAGGGGCTGGTGCATCGACACCTGAAGGAAGCGGCCGTTTACACTCGATGCCCGTTCATCTAAACAATTTATCCTTTTCCTCCCCAGAAATGGTCCAGAATTTGAAGCTCGAATTCGTCAGAATGAAATCAATAACCCAAAGTTCAATTTCTTGAATCCCAACGATCCCTACCATGCATACTACCGGCACAAAGTCAGTGAGTTCAAGGAGGGCAAAGCGCAGGAGCCCTCGGCCGCGATTCCCAAGGTGATGCAACAGCAGCAGAGCGCTCAGCAGCAGCTTCCACAGAAGGTTGGTGTTCTTTTCACCTTGGTCAAGGATTTGGCTTCTGACTGCCTGTGTCACAGCCTGAGGTTAAGCAGGAGGCCTGAAGGGCAGGGCGAACGGGGGGTTAGTTATATGTTTGCAAAAAGATGGTGCTGAGACGCTTGAAGTTGAGCCTAAGAGGTCAACTTTAGCGTCAGCTCCTCCTTAAAATGTGGAGGATGAAACATTGCTAGTCTGGTTTAGCTTCAGCTCTGCTGGAGGAGAAAAAGGGCACTGCCAGGTCTTTCCAAGTCCCAAGTCTTTCACAGGCTCTGCAGAGCCAACAGTCAAACCGTGTGGCGCTGACCCTCCTGGAGGGTTACAGCGACGTCCTGGGACCATCCAATTTTGAAGCTGTTGGAGCAATATTTATTGTGTAGTAGGTGTAAATTCAGCCTTATCCCGTGGTACTTGTTGTTCTGATCCCTGCAGCTGCCAGGATACCCTGAGGGATGCTGCTTTCCCACAGCAGCTGTAGCAGAAATGGGCTCTCCCAGGCATTCCATAACGGTTTTGTTCTTCAGTCCCTGAGCCGCCTCCGCTCTCTCTGCAGGTGCAGGCCCAGGTGATCCAGGAGACAGTTGTTCCAAAAGAGCCACCTCCGGAGTTCGAGTTCATTGCGGATCCTCCCTCGATCTCGGCCTTCGACTTGGATGTGGTGAAGCTGACGGCGCAGTTCGTGGCTCGGAACGGGCGGCAGTTCCTGACTCAGCTGATGCAGAAAGAGCAGAGGAACTACCAGTTTGACTTCCTTCGCCCCCAGCACAGCCTCTTCAACTACTTCACTAAGCTGGTTGAACAGTACACAAAGGTACTCTTGGCAGCTCACCTTTCAGCAGCAATATTGATTTTTTGAAGCCGAGATTAGAAATATGTGCAGGTCCAGGAGTCTGTCCTTTAAATCTTGCTCTTTAAGTAGAGTGGCTGTTTCATGGATTACCGGCAGCGTGAGGCTGTGACTTGAATGTACCAGACACTAACACAAGTAAAACTTGTGGGGTTTTTTAACTTTGAAGGGTAGTTGGAAGGCTGAGAATGAGTATTTTTAAGTGCAAATATGAGCACTAAGTCCTAAGAGGGTTGCAATAAAATAAATTGAACTGGAGTCTGCTGGTATTTTTATCAGTGTGGAAAGAGAATAATTGTTTTGAAGGAGGCTTTGCAAAAAGAATTGTCACTGACTGCTGTGCAAAATATGTTTCAGATCTTGATCCCACCAAAGGGCTTACTCCTGAAACTCAAGAAAGAGGCTGAAAATCCCAAGGAAGTCCTGGATCAGGTATGGTGTGAAAAGTCTGAAAAACTGTTGAAGCCTCTGGTGTGGGGTGTCTGCGGTGTGTTTCTTGTCTGACATCTGGTTTGTGCTTCATGTCTGCTCGTGCAGGTGTACTACAGAGTGGAGTGGGCAAAGTTCCAGGAGCGAGAGCGGAAGAAAGAAGAGGAGGAGAAGGAAAAGGAGCGTGTTGCTTATGCCCAGATTGACTGGCATGACTTTGTGGTGGTGGAAACAGTTGACTTCCAGCCCAATGAGCAAGGTACTGAAGTGGTGGTGTAACCTCTGTGAAACTCTACTCCCTCTTGAGCAGGGGCTATGTCCTGAAATGCCCTTTTTAGACAGATGCTGGGATTTACAGCTGCGTGGCCCCCAAAGACAGGAGTGAAAACCTTCTAGTGACAGTGTGCAGGGCTGTTTTTTCTCTGGACTCAGTCACGTTCTTCTTGCACAAGTCTGGGAGAGCTCTAGTGTCCACTTTTCCACTTCCACCAAGACAGCAGAGCTTGTCCCACTCTCTAGTGGTGCTTTCACCTATAAATACCTTCATCTTCACGTGTCATGCTGATGTTGGTCTGCATAGGTCCCATCCAGTCCCTTCTATGTATACCTTGGAACTCAGGAAACTTCGATGCCACTGCTTGTGAAGAAAGTGCTTTTCACTCGGGAAGCTGATACTTCTGCCTCTGCACTGAGCAAGGAAATGGGATAGAGAAACAGAAGCTTTGTTTTCTGTGTTGTAGGGAATTTCCCTCCTCCCACCACTCCAGAAGAGCTGGGAGCTCGAATCCTGATCCAGGAGCGTTACGAGAAGTTTGGGGAAAGTGAGGAGGTAGAGATGGAGGTGGAGTCGGATGAGGAAGACGAAAAGCAAGAGAAGGCAGAAGAGCCACCAGCGCAGCTGGATCAAGACACACAAGTGCAGGATATGGATGAGGTGGGTGCTCGATGGAACCAGCAGGACTTTTGCCCTGGGAAGTTTGTGTGGTTTATGATGCCTTTTATTTTCACTGTAAGAAGTTCCTCAGTTTCTTGCAGAAATGAGGTTTCCATCTGATGAAATTTCAAAACCAACCCGTTTATGCTGGAATATGGGATATTTAATAGCTCCCATGACAATGCAATTTCCAAGAGAGAAACTTGGGGATTTTGTCACCTAATGGTATGGATTTTATGTTTCTGTGCTCAAGCATTTTGGACTTTAGAGAATTATACAGAGTCTGGAACAACTCGGAAAGATGACTCATTTTAGACTCTTCCTTTACCCCCTCTACATAAGCTGTTGGGTTTTTTCTGCTAACGAGGAACAAGAGTGTGGTTAACTGTAAGCCCCTGCTTGCTGCGCTGTGGTCAGGGGGAAGCTGAGGAGCTCTTGCTTCCTCTTCCGGGCCCACTGAATTTCTGAATTGTGATTCTCCAGAGGAACCACTCCAGCATGTGCATCCAGAGACAAAATAGCTCTGAAGCTGCGTAATCAGTTCTTCCAGCACTGTGTAGGACTTTTGTGCCTCTCTCAAATCTTGTTTGTTGATATTTAACCACAGGAACTTACTTTGTGTTTTGGTTTGCTTTCTGCATAAGGGCTCGGATGATGAAGATGAAGGTCAGAAGGTTCCTCCTCCTCCAGAAACCCCAATGCCACCACCTCTTCCTCCCACACCAGATCAGGTCATTGTGCGGAAGGATTACGATCCCAAAGGTAAATCAGGCTGGTGAAGAAAAAGTTTTTCTTCCTGAGTAATCACAAAAGCATTTGTTTCTAGGCTGCATCCTCTGACGTGTTTTTAACACTGTGGTTTTGTCTTTCTAGCCTCAAAACCATTACCACCTGCCCCAGCTCCGGATGAGTATCTTGTTTCCCCCATCACCGGAGAGAAGATTCCTGCCAGTAAGATGCAAGAACACATGCGGATTGGTCTCCTGGATCCTCGGTGGCTGGAGCAGCGCGATCGATCCATCCGAGAAAAGCAGAGCGATGACGAGGTCTATGCCCCAGGTCAGATGGGCACCAGGCACAGCAGAACTTGAGGCTTGATTGTGTTGGATTATTTCGCTTGAGTTAACGCTTACTCTTTTTGCCTGCAGGTTTGGATATTGAGAGCAGCTTGAAGCAGCTGGCAGAGCGCCGTACTGACATCTTCGGTGTAGAAGAGACTGCCATTGGTAAAAAGATTGGTGAAGAAGAAATCCAGAAACCAGAGGAAAAGGTAGAGTGGAAACCACAGGGGTTTTAACAGATTCCTGTAGGATTTTGGATGCTGAGAGGGACACGAGTCTTTTGAACTCTGGTCTTGTTGTAAAGCTGCCCTCTTGGTTCAGATGCGGCTCACACTGCAAACTGGACAGGCTGGTGTGATTCTGAATGATTTTTATCCCCTCAGGTGACCTGGGATGGCCACTCGGGAAGCATGGCCCGCACACAGCAGGCTGCTCAGGCCAATATTACTCTCCAAGAGCAAATTGAAGCCATCCATAAGGCCAAGGGGCTGGTGCCAGAAGATGACAGCAAGGAGAAGATCGGTCCCAGCAAACCCAATGAAATACCCCAGCCACCTCCTCCTTCGTCGGCATCAAATCCCCCAGCCAGCGCTCAGCCCATCACATCTGTGCCTCGGCCACCCACGGTGAGTGTTTGGGCTTCCAGAGGCCTCCAAATTGCTGTGGCCATAGGTAGTGAGAAGGGAAGCCTGACAAAGGGCAAGGGGTATAACCAGGAGGTTTAGAAGGAAGGAGATTTTAAGTGAAGTTCATGTTTCTAAATTACTTAAACTGGTGGAGGAACCCTACTGAACTTGCTGTTAAAAATGGAAAATAAGACCTGGGTGGAGCTTTTCATCCTTAAAAGTTACCAAAAACACTTAATCATGGGGCAGAGGAAGAACCCAGGCTTTAGAGGAAGGAGTGTGGCTAACAAAGGGAGGGGCAGGGACCTCTTCTTAAGTGTAAAAAGGTGTGATTCAGAAAAAAAGTAGCTGAAGGTAAGAAATACTTAGACACTGCCCAGTGTCCCTGCCACCAGAGTTCTTCTATAGCTCCTTCTTTAAGATTCCTGAGGGGAGGAAGAACCAATTCATCTGCTAATGAGGTTTCTTCTGTGCCCCTTTAGAGGCAGCTCTGGCTGGCCAGGCGGTGGCTCGCTGAGGTCCCCAGCAACTCTTTGGCCAGCAGGACTCCTTTGTGTGTTGCTCTTGGTTATTTTGGCCCTTGTGGCCAAGAAGGCCAGTGGCATCCTGGGGTGGATTAGAAGGGCTGTGNGACTTTCCAAACCCACCTGGATCTGTTCCTGTGTGGGCTGCCCTGGGTGACCCTGCTCTGGCAGGGGGGTTGAACTAGGTGATCTTTTGAGGTCTCTTCCAACCCTGAACATTCTGTGATTCTGTGATTTTTATCAGGTCTTTTAACAGCACTGTTCATTCATGCTAAAAAAAATAAATCAATAATCCAAATAATCCCCCCCTGTCTGCAGATGCCCCCTCCGGTCCGTGCTGCTGTTGTCTCTGCAGTTCCAGTCATGCCTCGTCCCCCGATGACTTCGGTGGTCCGTTTGCCTCCGGGGTCTGTCATAGCCACCCCCATGCCACCCATCATCCATACCCCACGCATCAACGTGGTCCCCATGCCGCCCTCTGCTCCCCCCATCATGAGCCCCCGCCCGCCGCCCATGATAGTCCCCACAGGTGAGTAACCTCGGCAGATTCCTGTGTTGTGGGGGCTTGAGCCTCGATTCTTTTGTACCTCTCGTGCCCCCGATGATGACCCGTGGTTAGGATTGCAGGCCCTGAATCCCATCGTTAGGAGTTTTGGGGTGTTTGATATGACTTCCCTAGCAGAGCTGCTTTGGGGCTCAGGAGTCCTCCTGCAGCGTGAAATACAGAGAGTGCTGTCTGATGTCCGTGTCCCCGGGGCCTGTCCAGGTGAAGATGAAGAATCCACACTGGTTTCCAAAGGAGCCAGAGTGAGGAGGAGCTGGTAGCACCACACTGGGTTTTAGGGCTTCTCACAGAAGCTGCAGGAGGAGAAGCTGTTGTCTGCCCCCTCTCCCCGTAGCAGCTGCATAGCAATAAGTGTTTATAAGTTGAAAAAATCCCCTCAATGTAAAAAACAATTCTTCCTGGTTTTTCTATTTTACTATTATTCAATCAAGGTCCCGGTGCTGCCACACTCCAAACTGGGAGCCTTTTTGCTGCTTTTTGCAAGATCTGCAGGAAATGCAGATGTGCCGCTCGTCGTCTTTTCCTGCCCTGTTTCCCAATATGAAAGGTCTCCTAACGTTTGAAGCTTGCTGGTTGTGTTAACTTCCTCCGCCTATCGTGGCCTTTATTTCCAGCCCTTACTGGTCTGCCAGCAGAGTTTTGGTGGAAGGGAACGTCTGCCCTGCCCTCAGGGACTGACCGTGGGTCGAGTTGCTCATCCCTGTCTCGTTTCAGCGTTTGTTCCTGCGCCTCCGGTGGCTCCGGTTCCTTCCCCGGCACCGATGCCGCCTGTTCCCCCCCCGCCACCGATGGAGGATGAGCCAGTCTCAAAGAAACTGAAGAGTGAAGACAGCCTGATTCCGGAGGAGGAGTTTCTGCGCAGGAACAAGGTACGGGTGAGGGTCAGCTGCTGGTTGAGAAAGCTGCTGGTTGAGTCCCGGAGTGGCTGTAAATCCAGGTCACTGCACAGAGGGGAGCTGCTGTCCCTCCTGCCATGGCTCCTGCTACTGTCACTGCTGAGCACGCTGGAATTCCTGAGCAATTCCTGGCTTTGCATCATCCTGGAAAGAGCGACGCAGCGCCTCACGCAGACCTGCGGCGAGATAATGCTGTGCTGTAATTAAGGGCAGCGAGAGATAGGTTTACAGTAGTTTAAAGGAGAACTGAAGCTGCTAATAAGCCTTTAAGCAGACGGCTGCTAAGCTGGCAGTGCAAGGAGATTTAATGGATCGGTGTCAGCACAATCGAGTGGAACTGTGATGTATTCCATAACCACCCGTGTGGACTGCTGAGCTGAACTCCTTCCCAAGGAGTGCCATTAGCACGGGTGGAGTCTGAAGTCCTTGAAGAAGATTCTGTGGTTTTCCTGGACACCTGCACAGAGAACTTTGCTTCCTACTTTCTCTGTGACGCTGTGAATGTGCGATGCTTGGTGAGCAGCAGGTGGGAGGGGGGACCGAGGGGAGAGATCCAACTCGGTGTCCTGTTTTGGTAACGCTGAAGTAACTATCTCAGTGTTGAGGCGAATACCTCTCTGAGTGTTTACTGAGAAGTTGAGATATGTGGCTAGTTTTGAAAAGAAATGGTCGGCCTGCTGGTCTTTTATCACAGTCCTGAGCCTTCTTGCCTGTAAGAGACTTTATCTTTGTTCCCTCCAGGGTCCGGTCACGGTCAAAGTCCAGGTTCCCAACATGCAGGACAAGACGGAATGGAAACTGAACGGCCAAGTGTTGGTGTTCACCCTGCCGCTCTCAGACCAGGCACGTAGCTTATTAACCTGACCCCTACCCCTTCTTGTTTTGCTACCACCTTTCTTTGCTTGGAGAAGAGCCTACGTGGCAGGAGCTATGAACCTCTGGATGTTCCTTGTACCCGAGGGGGTTGTGTGGCTGGGGGAGCAGCACTGTACACAGGGGTGGTGGAAAAAGCCTGAGCGAGCTCTTTGGTTCTCCCCAGGTCTCTGTTATAAAGGTTAAGATCCACGAGGCCACGGGGATGCCGGCTGGGAAGCAGAAGCTGCAATATGAGGTGGGTCTGAGCCCTTCCAATGCTGTTTGTTACTTTGGTGCTTTCTCAATGGGTTTTTATAAGAAAATGTTGTCACATAACTACTAGGGAGAGCAGAAGGAGTGGTTTTGCTGGCTGTACACCACACTTGGTCACAGAGCTGCCCACTCTGAGAGCAGGACAGGCCTTTAATGGGTGGCATCTGTGGGTCCTCTAGGCTTGATGCCTTTCTCTGAAATCAGCCTGTTATTTTAAATGTTTTTGCCATGAAAAGCAGTGCCCCGTTCAGCTGCTCTGTGCATGTGCTCTGGAAAGTGGGTGAGAGCACCTTGAAACCCTGGCAGCTCTGAGAAGATCTCTCTCTGTGTCTCTCTGTTTCTCTTCCTCTTGAGACTGGAACTTCAGAAAGGCACCGTTGGTTCCTTTTCAAGAGTTTGTTTCCAGTCCTGCTCGTGCGCAGGCTCAACCTGCTGCCTAAGCAGTGAACTTTGTGCGCTTACCTTCTGGGGAGTTCAGCTGTGGGCAGATCCTCTGTTAACCCTCAGCGGAGAGGGAGCTTAACTGGGAGGGTTTAAGGAGAAGGAAAAAAAAAAGAGGAAGTGGAGCCTAAATATCTTGCTGTGGTGACCGTCTCTTCTCTCTTTGTGGAGGTGTACAGTGAATATTGTCCGTTCATACTCCCGCATCATTCCCAGCCTGCCCACCTCCTCCAGTGTCCCTGTCCTGAGGAGGCACTGGGCTCTCTCCGGGGCGTTTCAGAGCCCACGGTGTTTTGTCAGCACCCCATTCTGAGAGCACGGCCAGGAAGGCTTCATCCTCAGTGGGAAGGGAGCATCAGGATTTCTGTTGCAACTTTTAACGTGTGGGTTTTGGTTGTGTTTGTTTTTTTTTGCTTTTCTCCTCCCCTCAGGGCATCTTCATCAAGGACTCGAACTCCCTGGCGTATTACAACATGACAAGCGGGTCTCTGATCCACCTGGCGCTCAAGGAAAGAGGTGGCAGGAAGAAATAGGAGCCGCCCAGCCCGGAGGTGTAACGTGGCTGCGTTGCCACTTGTGTAACCCCAACCCTTCCACCCCTCCCCGCCTTTTAGGGGCTGCTGCTGCCACCTGCTTGAAAAGAGTGAACGTGAACCTGGGTTTGGGGGGGCTGAGGGGAGAGGGGGAGCCCTGAAATGTGTACAGGTAGTGACCTAGTGTGTAGCCACAGCAGCCTGTTAGTTAGTGACTGATGCTTTGCTCAAGTGCTGGCTCTCTGCTGAATTCCCTCCCAAAGCACCGCTGAGGTCAAGCCCAGCTTAGTCCTGACTCATCTTTGAGGGCTTTCAACTGACCAGGAACATCATGGGCCTGCCTGTGGTGCTTTATTTACCCTTGTTTCCCCGAGGACTTCTTCCTTCCCAACACCTTACTAAGCCCCTTGTTCTTCCACTCTCATCTATCCTCAAGAACCTCTTGCCCTGACCCTGGCTTGGAAGTTTATCCTCCCTCGAGCGCGAGCGTTCCCCGCGATACTGATCCGTGGCCGGGAGCCCTCTACGGCTTCATCCCCCTTGGTTTGTTTTAATAAACACGGGTCTCGTGGCCTCTTCCTTGGCCTGTAGGGTGTCTGTTTCAGAAATTCTCACAAACTCTTTCATTTTCAGTAGAGTTTGGTGCCTCAAGGCTGGGATTCTTGGTCTCTGGGAGATAATCCTTTTTATCAGCCAGACAGGACTGAGGCCCCAACCCAGTGCTGGCAGCTGAGCACTACCCCACTGCTAAAACTTTGTTCAGGTGGAGCTTTACCCCCTCCCAGCACTCCCCCAGTTGCTTATACATCCTTGGGTGGTTTATTCATAGAACTGTCCCAGTTTGACCTGTACAAACTGGAGGTGGTGATGGGAAGCATTGGAGGGGTGGGGGTCTATGGGGCTGAGACAGGTGTCCGGTGCTGACTAAGGGAACAACATCTGTGGCTTCGTCCTTACTGTGTCACTACTTTGACACAACCCCTCCTCCCCGTGCCCCATCCCACTCTGACCCAGTGCAACGCTTGTTTTGTCCTCAGTGCTGTCCCAGCACAACCCACAGGTGGTCCCAGTATGCACCTCTCCAGCCTCCCTCAAGTCGCAGTGCAGCCCCAGTGCATTCCCAGCCCCGCTCTGGGCTCAGCCTGGCGCCAGTATGGACCTTGTCCCAGTACGGACCCGCTCCCAGTCCCAGCGCTGCCCTAATGCCAGACCCGGCCCCGCCCCTTGGCTCACGTAGCACCGCCCTCCCG
>VWZY01002776.1:0-31618 GCA_013399075.1 Chloroceryle aenea | reverse complement strand
TATAATAAAGAAACGACCTTCGCCAGCCGACTCATGCTGTAGTATTGCTTGTTTCCTTGTATTGACCATGAAGTCTAGACTCTTGGGTCAGGTGTAGATTGCACAATAGATGTCCTAAGCTAGGTGAGGTGAAAATCACTCTCCATGTCTGCAGGAATAATAGAAACAGTAGATCTGACTTGCCCAGACACCATTTTCATTGTGTAGTTATGGAAATGTTTTTGCTGGTATTTAGAGTTGACCTTGTTCACCTGGGACTGCAAAAAAAATCCCTGTTCATGTACATTATTGTGGTCATTTGCCAAGCAGAGCCCTGCTGAGAGTCAATCTATTATTTAAAATTTAATGCAAATAAGCACAGAAAAGGATAACTGACAACTGAAGAACAGGAGTGGGATTGTAGCCAGCGGAGTTCTTATTCTGGAGACATTTGCATAGAAAAACATTGATTTCATACTCAGAACTCTGGTAGGAGAGAAGCTAACATGGTAGTTGGTTAAGGGTGTAAGGACAGCCTGAAGATCAGTTCCAATTATCAAACATACTTCTAGCTTCTGTGTCACTTCAGCCCTGCTCTAAGTTGTAAAGCACTATCTTGCAGAACATATCTTTGCCTTTTTATATATGGACTTTTGATACAATCTGTTAACATCCCTTATTTAGTTGATTGAATCTGATTATCTAAAATCTACTATTATTTTCTTAGGAGGATATTTCTTCTGGCTGTTTATATTCTTATTTTGTGAGAAACCACATGGGTAAGACCAGATCAGTACTACTGCATACAAGCTAAGACATCTCTACCCAGCAGTGACATATTTTGTTGAAAGTAGTCAACCAAACCTGAGAACTGAGGCCTTTTTAATGTGATAGGGACTCTGGCCATGCTCCAAGAAACAAAACACCATTAAAGAAGGGCCCCAGGTGACTTTCCAAGGTCTTCAAATTTCTTTGTGCCTGTCATACACCTACGGACATTTGATGAATGAGAGGATGTGGGCAAATTCCCCAAACCAGACATTGAAAGGGGAAAAAAAAATGGGGGCGAGGGGAAGGCTTCAGTAAGGGCTTCAGTATTAACATGTTGTACCTCTCTAGAGCAAATACAGGAAGGGTGTGCTGTCCTACAAGGGTGGGGACATGCAGTGCTAATGCAGAGGCAGAAAGGAGCTGTGACAGATTCAGAAAAGTCATCTGCTCTAGTAAAAGGTAGACTGTTATGATTTTTTTGACAAGAATAATTCCATTCATTTACCTTTTTGTGTAATGGGGACATTGCACCTGATCACAACTTACTAAAATGCATGACAAAGAAGCCATTATAAAATTCCAGTAATGAGCTAAATAAAATGCTGGTGGTGCTGCAGGTTCACAGTGGGAAGATAAAGTATTGCCTTAGATGATCACTTTTCATGATGAATAAACTGAATTGGATAAGCTTTCCAGAGTATATATAACAGATACTCGAAGAAGTTACACATCAGCTTGTTACACTGTATTTGTGTATTTAAATGAGGTGTTTTAATCAATCACTTCAATAAATAAATAAAAATATTACAAGCAGCAAAATAATTTAAACTTGAAAGCTGGACACTGAAAACAACAAGATGTTTTCTGTCCTGGTATCAAGAGATCACAGAATCACAGAATGTTAGGGGTTGGAAGGGACCTCTGAAGATCATTGAGTCCAACCTCCCTTCCAGAGCAGGACAAAACTCGAGCAGATCAGACAGAAATGCATCCAGATGAATAATCTGTGGTTGCAGAATAGAATGTCATGTAAACTGGATAATGCTAGTAGATTGAAGAGTTTGAATTGTGGAGAAATATGTTCCATAGTTGCTTGGAACTAAGGTGAGTCAGTGAGTATATCTTACAGCTAGCTGTGAATCCTTAAGAGCATGCATAAAGCAGTACGAGACATGTAAAAGTTATGGACACATAGCGGAAAGAGATTGACTGATTCCATAAAATTCTGTCCTCTTTATTCTCTTTTAATGATGGAATCTATGTTTTGGAACTTTATTTCTTCCACTTCTGGAAGATGAATTGTCACTCAGACAAGTGCTATGATTAAAAAACTAAGTGTGTGTTGCAATATAAAAGGTAGCTGATACTGCTTAGATAATGAGCTACAATTCACGGAAGCAAAATTCAAATAAGTCAGCACCAGTGAGGAGGTAAGATGACTTCCCACAAAGCAATGGGAAGAGAGATTGTCAGCCAAAGCCATCAGACAGCTGCTGGAAATGGCAAAATAGAAAGCAAGCCCTACTGCTTTCTTCGACCACCCCTTCTGTCCCCAGGTCTCAGAGGTTTACCTGTTTGGAGAACACTAAAAGCTAGTACACAGATGCATGAGTGAGGCCTGCTCAGACAAGCAGGCTGATTTAGCCTGGATCATTGGCCATCACAAATGGGAGAGAAAGTTTAGGTTAAATATTTAAGTTGGGACACAAAACAGTTAAAAATATTTTCTACAGGAAGACATAGATCAGATCATACCTGTCAACTCAGGAATGTGATGGAGATGAAAATGAGGACAGCTGTGAAGTACTGTTGGACAGCTGATACACCCAAACAGATACAACTGATTCCAGGATCAGAATAAGTTTCAGCCTTTGTCTGTTTTGAAGCATAACTGGTTGATTGGAAGCAAGACATACATAAGCAGCAGTGATGGAAAATAGAAATTGACTCTAAAACACTGTATTCTAGACACTGTGATGCTTATTAAGCCATACTAAGAACCACATAGTTCAATAATGCATTGTCAATCCCTAAACAAGCAAATCAGCTCTTTAAGTAGCTGCCGTTTACATGTTGGAAGATGAAAAGACCTTAAATGTCAGAAAAGGGAAGACTATAGAGGTGCAGTCAGGACCTCTGTTGGTATGTGCCAGTAACTACACTTTTAAAATTATTATTATTAACTGATTCTGTAATATGTAGATAGTTAAATTTTATATGCAAGGGATTCTTATTGTAACTAGCAGCACTGATAGCAAAGTCTCACTCTGAGTTGAATTTTGGGAGGAGTTTCAGTAACTCAGCCTATTGCTGTTTTTTTTTTTTTTTAAATAATTATTTTTGCCTTTGTCTTATATGTGTGCATTTTTGAGGAAAAAAGACTTACCCATGCTTCATGTGTTTGTAGGGGAGAAATATCTTTGCCTGATAATTGCTCTGAATTATTCATTTGTAATTCATACAGAATACAGTGCATATTTAAATGTAAACATAATATAATTTGCAAATTGTAATCATAAATGTAAATTCTAGGTAAGTGTTCAAGTCAGATGTCATCTGACTGTTTAATGGGATTCCTATTTCTGACAGTATAATATTGTGCTTAAAATAATAAAGTTGAAGAGAACAATTATTGTTGTAGTGAACAGAAGAAAATTGCCAACAGTTATGCAAACATAAAGAAGACATCACAGTTGGTGTACATGCATTTGTATGTGTCTATATACATACATTGAATTGCTTTGGAAATAGTGCCACAGAATTAAAAAGTAAACTTAAAGTCTTATGGTGCCACTAGCAGATTGTGATACTCAAAATCTGTTAGTGGATAAGAGTATATATTTTTTTTCTGTTCTTTTGTTTTCAGGGCATTAGAAGAGCAATTAGAAGACTGGTAAGATGGTGGTTGCTTTTTCTTCACATTAATTGCTGTGAAAACATATATAAAAGAATAATTTTATTAGTGATGTTAGATTTGATTTCTGATCTCATACCAGTAAAAAGCAACAGTTAACCTATGACAGTTTTTTACTAACGTAAATAAGAATACAATCTAATGCAACCGTGGTTTTATTCAGTCTATGTTTGACTGTCACTCTGAATCTAGTTTGAAAAAAACTTGACAGGTTTATATGCAATCTTATTTTTATAAAAGGCATTATTTTTCCTTCATTTTGTAATGCAATTTACATAGTGGAAATGTAACCATTTTGCTGATAGTCTGTTCTTCCAGTAGAATAAAAATGATTGCTGCAATAAATAGGGCCAAAGTTGACTGTCCAGTTCTCCCTTTCCAGGTCTGGTATTAAAACCTGTTTCCAAATTTGAAACAAAGACACATTTTGTGTGCAGTATTGTTAGATTCAATTAATTAATAAATAGATTTCAAAATTATTTACTAATAAATAGATTTCAAAATTATTTACATGTGTCATAAGGCTCATCAATGCTACAAACATTTTAGTCTGGAGAAAGAAGTAAAAGATATTTAAAAAAAAGTAGTAAAAGAATGTCATGTCTATCTTACTGTATCTATTTGCATGAACATGCATGATTCTCAAATGATTTGGAAAAGCTGAATACTATTTCTAACTAATAATGCTGATGAAAGCTTTAAAAAACAAAATGTAATTGTATATTTTGACGATAAATTTAAAGGGCAGATGTGGATTACACTTTGCATGTTTTCTTTGATCTCTTCACAACTATGTAATGTGAGTTCACGACAGTTTGTGTTTTGCAACAGCTTTCAGACAATTCTGTATAAAATAATAGATTTGTGTTCATGTAAATTATAAGATATTATAAACTGAAACTGAACAGGATCTTGTTCTTTAGATAGTCTGATGACATCATCAGTTCTATTTTTAAAAGAGAATCCTGAATTGACTCATTCAGTGCCTCTTAAGCACAATATAGGGGTTAATTTTTAACTGTGTTCTATTATGAGAGAAAAATAATGTGATCCTAACATTTTTTTTCAGTAAGTATCAAAGTATAATCTGAACATAGAATCACAGAATCATTCTGTTTGGAAGAGACCTTTAAAATTATCAAGTCCAAGTGTTAACCCAGCACTGACAGGTCACCACTAAACCAGGTCCACATGCACCACATCTACACAGCTTTGAAACCCTTCCAGGGATGATGACGCCACCATTGTCTAGGGCAGCCTGTTCCATAGCTTTACAACCCTTTTGGTGAAGAATTTTTCCCTAATATCCAACCTAAACTTGCCAGGGAGCAACTTGAGGCTGTTTCCTCTTGCCCTATTTCTTGTTATTTGGGAGAACAGACCAGTCCCCCACCTCACTACAACCTCATTTCAGGTAGTGTAGGGAGTGATAAGGTCTCCCTTTAGACTCCTTTTCTCCAGGCTAAACAACCCCAGTTCCCTCAGCTATTCCTCACAAGACTTGTTCTCCAGACTGCTCATCAGCTTCTNGCTATTCCTCACAAGACTTGTTCTCCAGCCTGCTCATCAGCTTCTTTGTCTTTCTTTGGATATGCTCGACCACCTGACTGTCCTTCTGGTAGTGCGGGCCCAAAACTGAACTGAGTATTCAAGGTGTGTCCTCGGCAGTGCCAAGCGCAGGGGAGCAATCACTTCCAACAACTCCAGTTGTTTCTAGATACATTCCACTACTAACCCTTGCTACCTCCTAATCTCTACCTGTTTACTGATCCTTATGCTGCTATACTGTGTAGCACAGATCTAATACGGGTATAGAGTTTTCGAATTGTTATACTTTAGCTAATTTAGTTATGCATGGTGGGGGGGAATTGCAGTGGCTAGGGTCCGGTGTTCGGAAGCTATCGCGCTGTATGGAAAGACAGAGACAGCTTGACAGCCAATAGTGCTTGATTTATGAGGTTAGCAGACGGATGTGACGTTGTAAACTTAGGCTATATAAAGCGGTGTTACCCATCAATAAACGCCATTTAACGTCCACCACATTGGTGTCTGCGTGCTAATGGACAGTGCAGCCATTTAGTACCTGCGTCACCGTTCTCCGGGACCAGGTCCCCATTGCCCCCAAGTAAGGAAACACCCTAGTCATGTTGGCTACACTATTTCTGATACAAGCCAGGATGCCATTGTCCTTCTTGGCCACCTGGGCACACTGCTGGCTCATGTTCAGCTGACTATTGAACACCACCCCCAAGTCCTTTTCTGCCAGGCAGCTTTCCAGCTACTCCTCCCCAAACCTGCAGCATTGCATGGGATTTTTCTGACCCAGCACTTGGCCATGTTGAATGTCTGCCTCAGTCCATCAATCCAACCTGTCCAGATCCATCTGTAGATCCTCCCTACCTTCAAGCAGATCAACACAACCTCCTAACTTGGTGTCATCTGCAAACTTACTGAGGGTGAGCTTTATCCCACTCATTCAGATCATTGAGAAAGATATTAAAGAGAACTGGCCCCAGTACTGAGCCCTGGCGAACACCATGTTTGGCTGGCAACCAACTGGAATTAACTCCATTCACCACCACTCTTTGGTTCTAGACATACAGCTAATTTTTTATCCAGTGAAGTGTATGCCTATCCAAGCCATAAGCAGCCAGTTTCTTCAGGAGAACACTGTTGGAAACAGTGTCAAAAGCTTTACTGAAGTCCAGGTAAACAACATTCACAGCCTTTCCCTTATCCACTATGCAAATCACCTCCTGAAGGACATTAGGTTCANAATGGACAGTGCAGCCATTTAGTACCTGCGTCACCGTTCTCCGGGACCAGGTCCCCATTGCCCCCAAGTAAGGAAACACCCTAGTCATGTNAAGCGGGACCTGCCTTTCATAAACACATTCTGACTGGGCCTGATCAACTCGTTGGTCTGTGCATGCCTTGTGATGTCAATGAAGATGATCTTCTCCATAACCTTCCCTGGCACTGTTGTCAGACATCTTACATGCCCTTAGCATGGATAGACTGAACAGATCCTGGACAAGAATCCAGGCAAGCAGAACAAAAGAAGTCCCCAGAGACAAAGCAATGGGTCTTTTACTTAGTCAGTTCTGGAAATCATGGCTGTGTGCTGTACCATCCCTACTAACTGCAGCATAATACTTTTGCCATTGCAAAAAGGATCTGTTCCTGGTGACTCATTTTTTAGCTCCAGTTAAGCAAATCAATGAAATGTAAAATTCTAAAGACATATTCAGTCCCATAGAGAGTGGGAAACGATCCTTCTGTCCTGAGTGCATGACTGTATTATTCTCTGATAATTGGCTTTTTGTCTAGGTAATAAAATACATTTTTTTTCATCTCTGTGCAAAGTCTGATTTTCTGAAAAAAAGTGTAACAGCGGTGCAGAACATAAAAAGCAGTGAAAAAGAAAGCCGTGAAAGGTAATGCAGCAACAAATATTGTGGTGTGCTAGTAAAAACAGTTTAGAAGAAATAACATGAGAAACACTGTAAAATCAAGAAACTGCATTCTTGGGATCTGATAGTTGTAATATTGCTTTAGTGGGGAGTTTAACTTGGAAAACTCATTTTGTGTCAAAGCTGGTTGCCTCCAGGTTTGAAAGTCATCAAGTAAGTGTTTGCTGTTGTATACGTATCAGTGCATACTCTCTGAGATTTCTGCCGTTAGGTTCTTTAGGACTAAATGAAAGTATTTATTTCCATAAGTGCATAATAGTAATACAATATCTTTTCCTTAGGTAAAAGCTCATACTTGAAGTTTGAAAAGCCACATTTTGCACATCACTGTATCTCTAGGGGATAGAGGCAGAGAAAAATACCTTTTCTTGAATTTTAGTCATATGTATTATAAAACACTGATGAAAGCACCTGTGCTTTTCTTGACTTACATTGACTCTGAAGAAAAATGAAGGAAAGAACCTAATAGTATTTATTTCTTTATTTTTGTATATTGGTGTTTGAAAATAAAAAGTTCACACACAATTTTGAGAATCCAATCAACTGTAGATTTTGTTCTTTGTCTTTAGAAATGGATGTTTTCCTACCTTAACTCCTTATTTCATTCCCTATAAAAGTTTATATGTATTCTGTTATGCATTAACTGATTTTTTTTTAATGGATTTTTTCAGATATGTTAAATGCCTCTAGCAACACTTGGAGTTCATAAATATTGTGCTTTGTAATCTGTCCTACAAAGAAATAACAGATTCTTGCTCAGCTGAAAAATTATCTGTATTCTGTATTAATACAATACTTTCCTTAGATTCAAAAGGTAATGCAACTGTTGGAACCAAGTTCTGGCAATTTTACAAGATTTTTTTTTTTTCTGTCTCTCATCCCATCTCCAATACAGTGCACTTCCAGACTGCAGCACAATATGGTGATGTTTTAAGTATCACATTATAAACATAGGCATACATACAGTAACACAAGTTTCAAGTATCATTACAGTCACCAAATAATGTATTTTTTTATTTCAGTCTTAAAAAATGTTTTATGTATTACTGAATCATGCAACTTTTGTTGTTAGTGATCCACTGCCCCTAGATATATGAGTAGAAAAATCTGGTTTATTGTTTGGCAGTGAGATGCTAAGCATAAGGTTTTGGATCTTTTTGTTATGTGTCTGTACTGTCCTTACCAAGAGGATGTATATTAGGACAAATGAATGAAATCCAGATATTTGGGTGCTTTAAGAACATACTTTAAACATATTCTAGTATTTAGGCTGCCAGTCCTGAGACTTGGAATAGGTATTTTCTAAGTATTTAGATACAATTTGCTCTTTTTTTTCTCCTAGTACAAGAAAATAATTTGACAAAAAAATACTCTAGAAGCAGTATGCAAATGTTCCTTCTGGTATCTGTGCTTTTATGCCAGATTTCTTTTAATATTCTTTAACATAAAGAGGACCTGAAATTAAGAGACTTATTTTCCAACTGTTAGGCTGATGATTTTTTAAATCACATGTTTGAGATTGTAAGTGGTTGTTTCTGTCTTGTGTAATTTATAGTAGAAGGACATAATGGATCTGAAGTTAAGTGAAATCACTGACAGGCTCTTCCAACTGTCTTGCAGGTTAAACCCTAAATCAGCATGGTTTGATTTTTTGAAAGCACAAGTGATTCCAGAGTATGTTTGTTCTTCCATCCTATAGCTGCATATGCATATTTGCCTCGGTTGCACTTACTAAAATGGAGACACTATAATTGTTCCATTTCTAAAATAAAGTAACAGTTGTTACAATTGTTGCTGTAACAGGCAGTTAAGAAATGTTTTTAGTTAACAGATAATATCTTACATACTGAACTCCCATTATTTTATCATAAAGTCATTGTATCTTTTCAATCCTTCTCTGAAGCATTGATAGGTAACCTTGTTTTACTGGAATGAATAATAGATCTTTTAGAGTAAATGAGTAAAACTAACCTCAAGTGTAATGCTAAAATCCATCAGAAAGGCTCAGGTGAATACACACACAAAAGAGAAGGTATTTGATGCTTACCACTACAATGTATCAGAAATTTCAAGAAAAATACAGACCTAAAAACCTGACAGGTTTTGTCATGATTCTGTGATACTTATCTTCACACTTTGTTTTCTGTGGTCAACATAGTTCATGACAATCTCAGCTTTCACTTTCAATTAAATTGTTTATGACCGTTGTTTGGAGAAAGCCTTGTAAACATGCAGCAAAGACACCTAATAGTGTTGGAAAAGTAAGAGGCAAGGAAGAAACTTTACAGTTTTCCTTCAAAGTGTTGTGGCTTTTAATGCAATATTAAGATTTTTGCAGGGCACTGATTTTCATTTTTTTTAATGTTTGTCCTTGTCAGGGCTAAAAAATACATCGGAGACATATTTAAGCATATTCCGGGGGAAAAAAAAACAAAACAAACATGAGGGGATTTTGAAGATACAACAACCAGTGGGCAACTCTATTCTGGTTTTTCTTTTGTTTTGGTTTTTTTTTTTCTATGCCTGAGAATGTCACCTTTTGAAAAGCAACGGTGATTTTGCATATATTTCAAAAATACAGCCATGATTTTAAAAGTATTTGGATGTGCATACAGAATTCTGCTGTTTAGTATCAGTGCACTTGTCATACCGATATAGGGGATATCAATGTTAATCTTTTACTATATGAACAGTATGACCTTGAGATTTAAGTGACACGAAGCCACTAAGTTTTCATCAGCCAAACTTTGGTCTTGAGTCAATTCACTTGTTTGGTTTTAGTTTTTAGTACTAGAAGTAACTACTGTGGTCCTTGTCATGGGTTTCCTTTCACAATTGTTAGGGAGAGTTGTTCTTTCTCTTATTTAGGCTGTCAGGTTCTATCTCACTAGAAACCTGTACACTTGTACCAACTGTAATAGAAACAGATGGAAATCCCCTTTGTGGTGTTTGTCTTTCTATTTCATTATACTTTAGCTTTGTGTGAACTTTTAGTTGGAACTACTTCATATCATTAATAAATCACTTCTTCCCAGCTGTATGTTTGCCAAATAGTTTTAGCAAAGACAAGCATGCAGTACAAAGAGCACCTGAATAGCTTGACATATCCTTTCAACTGAGGGATGTTAGCTGTAAACATGCAAATTTTTTGCAGATTTCAAGCATTCCAGTCACAGAAGTTATTTGGTGTCAAATAATAATATTTTCAAGTATGAGGCCATAGGGAAAGAAAGGAGGAGAGGGGAAGAAACTGTATGCTCTTGTTGTTTTACAGTTACATGCCTGGATCTCCTGTGAAGCACCTCTCTATAACTGAGATCAATCTTAACTATATTTCTAAATGATTCTTCAGTAATAGAGAAAAAAGGCTTGAAATTTTTAGGATCAACATGGAGTTATTGAATAGTTGTTACGACACCTGACTGGTGAGACCTTTACCCCAAGGCATAAAATAAAATATTTTCCAGTGTTTGCAAGCTGAATAATCACATTGAAACAGCTTTGGGAAAGTATTTTTAATGACAGAGGAAAGTTATTCATTGTGGATAAAAGCTGGAAAGCCACACAATGTAATTCTAAAAGAAGTCAGATTTGTAGCAGATAAAGATAGTTGATTTCATGCACAGTCCTGGCTATCTTTTTTTCTGAGTCGACTGGATTGATTATTCTAACTGAAAAGTCATCTGTTGTCAGGAGGTATCAGAGTAAAATGAAATAATGTTTGTATAGGTTCAATGCACTCCAGTAATCATTTGAGGCAAATTATTTTAGAGAAAATAAACTGAGTCCTCTTACAAATTTAGTATCTGTTATAAGCCTGGAAAGTTCCTCAGCCACCATATTCCATATGTCTTCCTTTCAATTTCCCCCTTCTAAACTATTTTCTCATATGTTTTTTTAATGAATATGTGACTTTCTTCTCTAAGAATTTGTATGAATTTGCAAATATTTTTGTGACAACTGCTGATAAAGTGGAGTCCTACCTGCTTAGGACAGGTAACCGGCACAAATCTTACTCATGGTAAAAACAGTGTTGTTTCTTTTTAAGTCTGTATATCTATCTATCTATCTATCTATCTTACCTTCTTCTGTACCTTACTGGTAGCACAGAAGGTCTACAAGTGCCTAGAACGTAAGACCTCACAGCTCCCCAGTTATTTTATGAGCTTAGTCCCAAGAACTTTGCCAATTCAATTCTAGCCTACTCCAGCTCAAATGCTTTCATGCATATGGTAGTAACTACAGTGCTTAAAAGCTGTGTAGCAATGACATTATGATCTGTCAACTGGGTACTACTACTGTTGTTATCATGGAAAATTTATACAAGCAACATTGTTAAGTAGGATGTTTACTGATTTCTTAGTGAACTGCAACAAACAGTGCCACTGTACTTTGTATGCTGTTTAACAGAGAACATAATGTTCAGTGAGAGTTACATCACATCAAAATGCAGTATCACCATTAAAAAGGACCCCACCCATGCTTATATCTCTTACAATTTCAGTCATTTTCTTTGATATTATAGGAACAGGAATTTACATTGGCTAAGGATCTGTCAATGTACAATTTTAGAGCTGTTCTAATCATAACTGTATTATGTGTATTGGTATTAACTTTATCTCAATCTTTCTAAAGTCATCAGAAAATATTGTTTTTAAAAGATATGTGGCAGACGCTCTGTTTCACTGTGGAGAAGTGTAAAGCTGTGGCTCAGCTACACGCTATCTACATGCTAAAATGTAGATACAGCAGGCTGAATTAGGGGGCTTATGGAAGCTGTGGAGTATTTTGATTAAAGAAAATGGACGTTCCAAAGCTGAGGGCCAGCTCCTATTAAAATCAATGAGTCTCCATCTGACTTTAATGGACTAGGTCAAATCATTGAGAGAGTTGATGGTGTATGTTGGGAATATGGCTTTTAAGGAAAAAAGAGCAACATTTTCACATTTTAAATGTGCAGAGGAATATGCCCAGAAACATTGCCCTAGCAATAGAAATATCTGCCCTTGTAGGGAAGTCTGCTGCCTCCATAGGGCTCAGGTTAAGGACAGCACTAGGAGACTTACTAGCTTAGTAAGGCCCTCTGACTACTACTTGTTACTGGTCTTCCATATGGGAGGACATGAGGCTGCAACCTGTAGTCCAAGAGTAATCAAAAGATCTTCTCTCCTATGAGGACATACTGACTAAGTGGAGGTTATTCAGCCTGGACAAGGCTCCAGGGATACCTCATGGCCTTTCAGTACTTACTGGGGACCTATAAGAAAGATGGAGACGGTCTTTTTAGCAGGGCCTGTTGCAACAGGACAAGGGCTAATGGTTTTAAACTAAAGGAGAGTAGATTATACTAGGTAGAAGGAAGACATTTTTTACAATGAGGGTAGAACAACAGTGGAACAGGTTGCTCAGAGAAGTGGTAGATATTCTATTCCTGGAAACATTCCAAGTTGGGTTGGATAGGGGTCCGAGCAACCTGATCTAGTTGAAAATGTCCCAGCTCAATGCAGGGGAGTTGGATGAGATGACCTTTAAATGTAGGTCCCTTCCAACTCAAACCATTCTATATTTCTAGGGAGAAGATTTTGAGTGCTTGTACAGTTGTCATCAGGAAAGACTTGCAAATAAATTAGGAACCGTAATGAAAGAAAAACTGTTTACAGAGGAATTGTGAATCCAGTCCGAAGACAAAAACAAAAGCAGCCTATACACAGGGACCCAGCTGACACTGGAGAATGCAGTAGTGTTTGTATATTGGCTGATTACTTATGGAAAAGTAGAGGATTCAGGGCATGGAAATGGTTATTCCTGAATTAAGGTGTTTCCAGTTCCTGATAATGAACACGATTATTAAATTTATAGTCAATGGCAAAGACTTTAGGAGCAGACCATCTAAATATATTTGTGTATTATTGTGTTCCTAGATTTTTTCCTAAAATCTGTTTTGGTCTTAGGAACCTTATTCTGTCACAACTCACTATATTCTCTAACTCATAAAGTCAGGTTAATGAGATTTTTAAAAAAATGAAAATTCATTGCTTTTTATTTGACTTTGAGTTTTTTGTGAGATGTAGAGAAACTTATTCATTATATAAAAGCTGGGAAAAAAAGTCTTACTTAAGGTTTATGAAATCAGGAACCAGAGAGGTAGCTGTGTTACTTTAATTATGTCATCATGTAAAATAATGATTTGCTGAAGTTGATCCCTTGCATAAACTTCCAATGAATTTTGAAGAGGTAAGTTTTTTAGTTTTGATTTTTATTATATGTCTACTGTTCAATATAGAAAGTTTAACACTTTCTCAAAACTGTGCTGTTCTAAGAGTCCTCTGTGGTCATTCTTAGCTAACTAGAACTGTTGGTCTCAAAAAATAGGCCATTTGAGTTCAAAAGATAAGACATTTTAGAAAATTGCCCTTTATCTGAAACTCTAGCTGTGATGTTAAGTGCTATGATGATCTGTCATATTATCTTTTTGTTGCAAGGAGTCCGTACTGTTTAGTGAAAAGATGTTTTCTTTTCTTATTCCACTAAAATCAAGAATTCCTTTCAAAGTTTGCTGAACTCTTTTGACTCTGAGTAAAGGAGGTTCCACTTCTTTACTCTTCTTGTCCCATGTTATACTTATTTTAACAAACCTCTGCTGAAAGGCTGACTGATCATTCTTAAGTATGCCACCAACTTCTCATACAGAAAATAGTCAAGCAGGAATGAAGAATGATAACTGCATTAGTGCAGGAGCTCTGACAAAAATCTTCATTGCTGGTCTCTTCTTCAGTCTCTACAACCTAATATTAAACACCAGTTGCATCACAGCTGGCTTTTGAGTTGAGAGAAGTGTCCTGGTTTGAGTTGGAACAGAAATAATTCTGTTCCGTAATTTTACTTTTCAACTAAGTGTCTTCTAAGTAACTGCACTTTCTGAAGTTAGCAGTGTGTTTTTGCAGACAGTGTATGCTTCTAGCAGTGATAACACCTGACGTTTGGAGATACTGCTAAGGATTGGTGTGCAGACCAAGGTGACTCATAGATCTTGTTCAGGGCAGTGCAGAAAGTAGAAGACCTCACCTGTGGGGAGGAGCAGACAGGACAGGTGACCCTAAACTTATCAGTGACACATTCTGTCCCATATACATTATTTTTTATATAAAGCTTAGGCATCAGGAAGGTCAAGCTCTTTTCTTCCATGACCATTATCTGATAATTCTACCTTCAATCCTGATCCATGTGTTCCTGAATTCAGTTCCCATCTGCCACTGAGTGCAGCCTGGGACTTCCTCAGTGCCTGCTCAAAAATCAGGGGAGGTTGGTTTGGTACTGGTTTTGCATATATTTAATTTTTATTCTTATTCTTATTAAAGCAGTTCTATCTTTCCTTTCTAAGTGATAAATCTCTCTTCCTTATTGCCCTCCTCTTCCTCTTTGGGGAGGAAGAAAGGATAACAGAGTGTGGCTGTCGTAGGAGTAGTGGACTGTCCTGACCCTAAACCTTGACCAGAAGCAAAAATTTCTCTGTTACATCCTTTATTTTGTGTTTGGAGAAACCTAGAATGTGGTTGGTAAGGGAGTGTTTGGGTGCACTGGTCAGCTGAAACATTAGACAGCAGAGACTTAGTTTTATTGGAGTACAGAAGAAAGTATTTATGAAGCTTTGTGACAAAGCTGTTAAATATGACTGTTTTTGAAAAATAATATGATTCTTAGATATCATTTCTTAGTGTTTGATACCTGCCTGTTAGTACTTAGGCTGTGCTGTCACTAACTATGGGACAAGTAAGAAATGGCAAATTGTTGAAGAAATGTTTGAAGACATGCTACCTATCACAAATTACATTCAGTCTCAAGGTATGCAAGATCAACCTAAGGCTCATTCATTCATTTGACAATCTAATCTTCTATAAGTGTTCTGTCTCTTCGGGAAGAATGCTTTTGAGTTAGTAAATATTTATCAATGCTAACGTCTTTTTAAAACTGCATGCTTATCTTTATTGTTTAGTGATAACATTTACTGGCTTGGGGGAGAGGGACATGAAGGAACAGATTGTGTTCTTTTATTTCTTCCAAGATTCAACCAGAAATTATTTATAATGTATTCATAGTTCTTGCTGTTACTGAGAGAACTTCTGGCATCTTAAAAATGATATTTGGATGTGTAATTAAATTTAATGTAGTTCCAATGTTACCAAAGTTTATAAAATAGTCCTTCCATCACCTTGATGCAGATTATATAATATAGCTATTAAGCATGGTTTATCTTTTGAAAAAAAGGCAAAGATTAATAAATCAAACTAAAATGACAAAATTAGATGTGTGTGATGAGATGTAGTCTTGCAGTGATACAGGAAATGGAACCAGAGAAGGCAAAAACATTAAAATGAGATTAATAGAGCCACATGCTTAAGTAAAAAAAAAAAAAAAAATTAGCTACCCAATCTGTATGGGGGGAAAAAAAATAAGTGTTTGTCTTGCACATACTAAATAGGTATGTAATCACTTTTTAAAACATTCTGGTTGGCAATTGCAGTTACTTATTTTGTAGTAGGCTTGTCTGCAACTTTGACAAAACAAAGTCTCCCTGGGAGGACACTCTGCAAAGTGTTCTGTAGAGAGTTCCTGAGAACTTTTACAAGTGAGTGCAGGTACAAATAAATTTTATCGGTAAAGCTAAATCAGTTACCAGATGTAGTACATGGAAGATATTTCCCCCAAGCTGTTTGACAATTACTTGTTAGCTTTTCTTTTGCTTTCTCATACAGAATAAGTTTCAGTCCACTTACTGTGATCACCTGGACATTTTGTTCAACAGATTTCTGTCCTTATGGGTAATGGAGGTAGGATGATCCCACTGTGGTAGCTGTGAGAGCTAGAGCCCAACTGGGGGCTCTGCCTTGCAGCCTGTGGTATTACAGAAGCAATGGAAGCTGCTCCAAGCTGCTTGTATCAGACATCAGGAGACAGGGCCCAGCTTCATTTTGTATGAAAAGAAACATGTCCTGGGTTTCAAACATTATATGACAGGTGCTGAGAGAAGCTTCTGCTTCTGTGTTGGCTCTTCTGTCTGAGCAGCTGTTTCCAGTATCCTTGTATGAAGGGGTGGCAGATCAGCCCTGAACCACCCCTTGGCCTGCTGACTGAAATGCCAGCAGTGCGTGATGCAGAATGACATATTTTCAGAAGTGGTTAGTATCTGATGTACCCACAGACTTAGAGAAATATGAACTCATATTGGTGTTCCTACTAAGTTAACCTTCTCTAAAGACCTGTGCTGTTTCCTCTCTCTGTGTGAGCAATGTATTTGTACCAATCCTTGAATAAACCACCGCTACAGAAGGTACTCTGTCTTAAATATGGTGTGTACAGTTACCTGGTTGCATGCAATGCTGAAATGAAAGAGTAATATTTCTTTGTTTGGTTTTGTAGGGTAATGTTTCTTCATTTTGTTTGTTTTGTTTGTTTAAGGAAGAGTTACAAGAAGATAACAAGAAGATAAAAGAAGTTATTTTATCTTCGTTCTTATATATAACTGATCTTTCTGTCAGGCCTATTTTGGATGGAAACATCTTCATTCATTGCTAAGTTGGCTGAAAATGAGACCAGTTAATGTAATTCATACTGAAGATACAAATTAAGATGTCTTAATCCTTAGGTTAATCAGGTTGTAGAATGGGCTTCTGTGCTTATCTGTGTCACAAAAAGAAGTTACCATGATCAGCTGTTATCATCCTTGGCATGCTTGCTAAGAGAGCTGCTCACATGAATACTCTCTAAAATTTCCTTTAAATATGTAGGTTTAAGGTGTCGAACTTGGTGGGCTGATTTAGCTTGTTATTTTCTTGACTGAATTAAGTGAATCTGGGAGCACTTGTATAAGCAGTATCTGCTAGAAGGTTGTCCTTTCTACTGGAAAATTCAGTCAAGCAGTCCACTGTTTGTCAGGGGCCTTGATGATGAACTAAGATGTCTTCCTCACAGCTAAACTTTTGACACTGGTCTCTTGCGCATGCCCTGTAGGAACTTGGCAAACCTCTAACCCCCCTTCCTGCTTTTTATCAGAAATGTCCATGTCTGATTCCTCCCCCTAAGCCAGTAATGGTATAATGACCCTGAAAGGTAACAATGGTGTTATTTTTCCCTTCTCTTGATCATCCCAAGGTTTACCCTTCAAACTCTCTATTAACGCGATTTGTCGGACCATTTCTCACATTTCTTTTACCTTATTCACCTTTTTACCTACCCTGGGAGGGGGGAGAGAGGGCTAACAGAGAAATCCTGCTCTGTGTTTCATGTGTGCTTGCCCTGAGCCTTAAATGAAGACAGATTGCAATAGAGGAAAAACAGGATGGAATAGCTCAGTGATTGATGACTCACTCAAGATTCAGTTAGAAAAAATAAAATCTTTAAATAAACTGCATAGCACTGGAGATGCTCTGACACTGAACTACTTCAGGTACAGCAAAAATACTGTGCAGGATTCCATTTTGGGATGAGACTGCTCTAAAAAACACTTGATCACTGCTGGCAGTTTGTTTCTGGCCAAGGCAACTTGTCCAAATTATCATGTTGTTCATATACTCTCATTCCAGAACTTTGTATGTAACCAGAAGGGTGCTTAGCTTTTCTGTATGAGAATAATGCATTGGACATATGCACTCTCTGCTCCTGCAGACTGAATAAAGCTTTTGCCTAATGGTTTCCTCTCAAGAAGAACTTAATAAAATCTGCAATAGATGAATCAGTGACTCACAGTTGCACAGTTTTAGCACATACTGTGCTTATCTCACAAACAATAGGATGCCTTGGTCTGATTTAGGGATTGACTCAATATGACTATCATCTGTCATTTTTAATATAGAGCTCCTGTTGCCTGCAGTGGGACTTCTCCTTACAGGTTGATAGCAGAACATGTCCTTAAAAATACCTGCATTCCAAGTGCTTTGTTTCATATTAAGTACTTCTGAAGAGGGCACTAGACCTACTCCAGCAAAGCACTGAAACAGGGACTTAATTGTAGGCACACAAACAGCTTTTCTTCCTGCTGTAGGGTTTTACACAAATCAAAACATTAAGTACCTGCCCACACAGGGAGTAGGTTGGAGCTGCTGAGGGCTACAGAAATCAATAAGAATATTGCTTAATGGTAAACAAATGAGTAAGTGCTGGCTTAGCCCATAGTGTCCGACATCTTCAGAACAGATTTTTCTGTCGCTCACTGAACCTTTTTTCCTTTGACCCAAGACAGTGACTGTCCAGTTTTTCATCACCTTTGTCAAAGTTCAGCATGCTGTGCTCACATGTCCATTGCATTGAAGCTACAGCCTCAATTGTAGCAGCATTGCCTTCATCTGGATTATAATTGTTGGTTTGGTTTTGTTTTTGTTTTTTTTTTTTGTTTTAGCACTTAACTTCAACCTCCTTAGTAGGGAGATGGCTTGTAAGAAAAATACTTAAATGAACATTTGTCTATTCTGAGGCCTAGTGAATAAAGACAGGGTTTAAAAATCTCAGTTCTGTTGTTGGCTTTCCTTCTGACCTTGTATCTATGAAACCAAGACATGCTACTTCAGCTCTTTTTTTCAGTGCTTTTTGTGGTACAATCAGGACTATGAGACCTAAGTAGTACAGTCCTGTTTGCCCAGCTGCCTCTGTTGATAAACTGTAATACCTTTGTTGGACAATCATGTCAAGCCCAGCTGTCATGGATGGGACTGAATGGGGTGACTTTACAAGGCTGTCTATTTGGAGTGTTGTAAAATCACAGAAAAACACCAAGTCTTCATGTCTTGCTGGAGGAAGTAAAGGGGATTTCACCAGCTTCATGTGAATTCTGATGGCTGCTTATAGGTTCTGTTCAACCCACTGGGTGCACTCTAGGTAAATTCACCAACCTGCCAGACTTTTGGGGTAGTTTTGTGAAGAAAATCTCTTGTAGCAACAGGTAGAGCTGGTAAATTGGCATCTTGGTATATCGGGGGTTTTGTTGCTGATCTGTACCTTACAAACAAGTTATGAGCTATACAGTATTGTAGGCAAAGAATAAGAGGAAATTCTCATTAAAGAGGATTACAAACAGTAGAAACAATGGGTAAAATGATGAGAAAATAGAAGTATCTCCATTTTACAGGTGAAGTTATGAACCTTGGAAAGCTTCTTTAGAAATACTCAGAATGGCAGTGGTCCTGCTGAGAACTGAATCAAGCTTGAGATCCACCTTTCTTTGTCCTAGATGTTGTGGAACCAGATCATGATATATTTCCAGATCCCTTCAGAAAGCCAAACTAATACTTTTTGCTTCAAGATATAATCTGGTTCCCATCTGATGTCATTGTGTTATTAAATCTTATTAGAATTAATTATCATTTTAAATTGCTTCACCACTTAATCTCAGAGTGTCACCTCCGTGATGCATGCTTTTGAATCTTATATTTTCTTGCTTTGACTTTCGGAGAGTTCTTAGCAGGGTTTATTTCAGAATAAATGATTCCTGTGATGCATCATGAAATCAAATGTGCAACATTGCTAAACTCTGTGTGAATGCTCTTTTCAGAACCTCTTCACAAACCTTGAGGGTATTACAGCTTCAGGAATGTGTAACAGAGATGGAGCACATGGCAGTTTGCTATCACAGTTTTGTGACATGCCTGGTTCTGAAGGATGGAGGATTCTGTTCAGGAGGAGGCTGAATTATAAGTTGTTGGTGTAACCAAAGAATGTGAAACCCTGCTACACAGTTTTGGTGTTTGAGATGTTCCTGGCTTCACTGAATTCTATCATGGGTTGATGCTGACTCAGAACTTGTAGTGGAGATGTCTTTTACCTATCCTGCAGAAAACTGGAGTATATTCTTCCTGCATAAATTACTTAAGTTTATTTTTAGTAAAAGGTTTTCCTGTTTGCTTTTTTTAAAATTAAAAAAAAAAAAAAAAGATTAAATAATCACAATGTAAGTCTAAATAGTTGCTGTAACATGCAAATGCTCACTCATATCTCATTAAAGTTTGTGTGTAACTCCTGTAATTGAAGTTCTCATGGTATCAGAATTAGTACAAGACTGGAACTGCAGTCTGGAATTGGTCTGAAACTTTTTGGAATTTTTTTATATGGATCTTCACAGAGTTTCTGGTTCAAGATTACTAATACAAATAATATATGATTTAATTTCTTTGAGTGATGTAATGATCCTGAATATGCAGCATATGTCTCGACAGGGATCAATTTACTGTGGACACTGCTTGTTAGTCTCACAGTTAATTATGTTCCATATACTGCTTCCCTACATTTACAGAAGAAACAGATCACAGAAGTGGTCAGTGGCTTAAAGAGTGATTCCCACAGCAGTTGCGTTTTTTTTTTAATGAAGAATGTTTTAGTATATACCTGTTTTGAGGCATGTTGTGCCTTTTTATAATGAGTGAAACTGTAGGTCTAATGACATCACTGGAACTTGCCTCTAATCTGCCTATTTTGTGTTTGTGCTAGTTTCAAGGTAGAACTAAGGTTAGTTTGCTGTCCACAGAAGCATTTCATTTTAAAACTGTTTCTTAGTTTGTGTTAATAAGAAAAATATATTTATACCAGTATTTCAAAATAAAGGTCAGATTTCTAGAGTATCATAAAGAGAATACTTTGTTTCAGGCTTGATGTTAAAGTTTACTAGAAGGTAAATTTGTTTTGCAATCCCTGTTTGTCACATACCAGAAGGCCCCATAACCTTAGTTAGTGAAGTGTTTGTGTTCCTGATTCATCAGGCAGTCTAGTAAATGATTAAGGGTGCATAAATAAAAGTGTGCCCAGCAGGTCGATAGAGGTTCTCTTCAACCTCTACTCTGCACTAGTGAGATCACATCTGGAGTATTGTGTTCAGTTCTGGTCTCCCCAGTTCAAGAGGGACAGAGAAATACTAGAGAGAGTCCAGCAGAGGGCTATGAAGATGATTAAGGGGCTGGAACATCTCTCTTATGAGGAAACGCTGAGGGATCTGGGGCTGTTCAGCCTGGAAAAGAGAAGACTGAGAGGTGATCTTATTAATGGTTACAAATATCTGAAGGGTGGTTGTCAAGTAGAAGAGGCCAGTCTCTTCAGTTGTGCCGTGTGATAAGGGCGAGAGGTGATGGTAGCAAGGTGAAGCACAGGAAGTTCCACCTCAACATAAGGAAAAACTTCTTTATCGTGAGGGTGACAGAGCACTTGAACAGGCTGTTGAACCTCCTTCTCTGGAGAGTCTCAAGACCCACCTGGATCTGTTCCTGTGTGACCTGCCCTGGGTGTTCCTGCTTTGGCAAGGAGGTTGGACTTGATGATCTCCAGAAGTCATTTTCAACCCCTACCATTATGTCACTCTATGATTCTGTAAAGTTTTAAGATTGGGATAATTAACAGGTCCAGGAGGAAACACAGCCTTACATAACTAAGAACATAGTAACTCATGTCAAGTCAAGGAGCCTGAAGAATAAGCAACAAGTGTCTATAGGCGATAGCATCTCTTAAACTGGAGGTGCTACTGAAGGGATTCTACCATGGCAATATCAGCTATGACAGGCTGACTGCCTGTTGGCATACTCTTAGTGCGCAGTAAATGCGGATATTTTGTTTAAGAGAAGTAGCTTGACTTGTAAGTGGATATCCTCATTTGGAGTAGTTTTAATCTCATTTAAGCTTCCAGGCCTTCAACTGTATCTGTTTCTTGAGTTTAAATGCTCTAGGAGTTTAACTGATTTGTCCAAGACCACATCTGTGAGTTCAAACTTGGATCATAGGTATATTTCGCATTTCAAGTTCAATAAAGAATTTCTTTATACACAATTTATAAGTGGTGGGATAATTTCACTGTGTCATGCTGTGCCTTGTATTCTGGCACAGGGAATGGAAAATTCTGAATCTGTTCCTTCCATGGCTTATGTTACATGTTAATATAACTGAATATATGGCAGTTTGTTTAAAGGAGTAATGTATGAATCAAAAGTAAAAAAATCTGAACAGAAGGCATTTTCACAGCTAAAGGAAGTAGAGATGAGAACAATGTCTTTCTGCCTATATTCTCTTCCAATGCATTTTTTTTGTTTTTATTATGAGTGTATTCTAGAAGTAAAATACATAATTTTGCAGCACAATAAATAACTCACGTATGTTTCTTCATATAAATAATGTTTTTCTTACATTGGCTAAATTTTCCAATAACAACAGCAGACATGATCGAATGGGTTTCTTAAACTGAAGATTATTCTGGTTTGTTTTTCAGGTAAGTTTCTGTTGTGTGCATGCACCCATCTCCAGAACCATGAAGTTGTGGCAGGGTCATGAAAGATGTTGCAAATATTGTGATTCCTCAATGCTATCAATTCAGATAAAGCAGTTCTAGATTCTGTAATATCACACTAAGATCAATGAAAACTTACATTTTGGACCATGATGTATTTGTGGTTGTCATGGTTTGGGTCCAACAGGTAACTGAACACCACGTGGCTGCTTGCTCACTTCTCCCCACCCTGGTGGAATGGGGAGAGGAAATGTAACAAAAGGCTTGTTGGTTGAAACAAGGGCAGAGAGGGTTCACTTACCAGTTATGGTCAAGGGCACAAAGCAGACTCGACTTGTGAAGAAAAAATTCATTAGGATTTGAAAGTAGGATAATGAGAAATACAACAACATCTTAAAACCACCTTCCCCCTACCCATCCCTTCTTCCTGGGTTCAGCTTTCCTCCAGATTTCTCTATCTCTTACCCCACAGAGGTGCAGGGGGATAGGGAAAGGGGATTGCAGTCAGTGTGTCACATGTTTCTACCACTCCTTCCTCTTCAGGAGGAAGATTCCTCAGACTCTACCCCTGCCCCAGGGTTGGTTTCCTCCCATGGGAGATAGTCCTCCACAAACTTCTCCAAAGTGAGTCCTTGCCATCAGGCAAGCTCTTCATAACTGTTCCAGCATGGGTTCCTTCCATGGGCTGTAGTCCTCTCAAAACCAGACTGCACCAGCACAGGCTTCTCTCAGAGTTATGGCCTCCTTTGGGCATAGTCATTTGCTCCATTGTGGGGTCCTACATGGTCTGCATGTGGACATTTCCTCCACCATTGACATCCGTATGCTGCGGGGAGACAACCTGCCATCTCACCATGGGCTGCCAGGGTATCTCTCCTTCGGCACATGTCCCACCCTCCTGATCTTTGTGTGTGTGGAGTTTTTTATCTCACATCCCACTTTTCTCCACTTTAACTTGCCCTACAGGACCTTCCCCTATTAAATGTGTTATCACAGAGGATCTACTACCATTGATTGCTTAGCATTGGTGGATCTGACTCAGAGCTGGAGAACCTCTTATTAGCTTCTCACAGGAGCCACACCTATAACCTCTCCCCACAAACCCAGTACAGTGGTTTAGACTGACAACTTTTTACGGTATAGCTGTCCTTAAATCTTGTTAGCTTCTTAATGACTTAATAATTTGCCATATATTCACTTGTGCACCAGTCCAGAAAAGCAATTAAACTGTTTTATAACTTCAAGCAATCAAGTAGTCTGGAGAGGTTTGTCGTGATTTTATTTCATGCATAATTAAGATTAAATGAGCCCTAAGCTGGATTCTTCGAAAATATCCTTTAAAAAGAACAATAATCTCAGTTAAAAGAAAAATAATCAATGTTGTTATGATAATAGTTCAGCAATGTATGTGCAAAAAATAGCTGTGAAGCATTGTTAAGTGCTGCATCTTGCATCCAATGTTTTAAAAGCAAGAGACAAATACTGAAAATCTCTCGTTGTTAAGAATGGAAGTGAGAGAAAATACTTTAGATTTTTTCCAATGATTTTGCAATGTTTGGTATCTGTCAAAACTGGGGGACAAGGTGGTGGAGGAGTCTTATTTAAAGGCATTCAACTTTGGCTTGTCTTCACAGTAGCTAGAATGTGACACCTTAGACAGTGTTTCCACACGCCACTTAAAATCTCAAATGCCCCTAGGGCTTTCCCCACCTTTAAATTCGTACTCTGACCTATGTGTTTTATTCATGTAGACAGTCAAAAAATTGTTGAAAGGCAGTGAGCTTGCCTTGGGTGATATACAGGGGAGCCTGCTGTCTCTAATTATTACTGCAAATTCTAATAAAAAAGGTAAAGCTGTTTAAGTGTCTAAGAACAAATACTGAATATTTAGATCTGTTGTCTAAATCCAGTTGGAGCTGTGGGTCTCTGCCCATGGATAGGAACAATACTTGATTGAAACAGTTAGTAGCAAGTCTGTCATTGACTTCATTACGTAGGGTGAAAGTGTAAAATGTCAGGTAGCCACAACTGTATATTGATATTGATATCGGAGAGAGAAATTAGGAATATGGTTAAATTGAAATAAAGCAATTGAGGAGGTTGTCTTGATGTCCTTCCTGGACCCTATTAGATATCTTTGTGCAAACCTCACAAAAATAGTAACGCATATGTGAAGATTGCATCCTTTGAGTGTTCCTTGTCTGTCTCCTCTGGCTTTGTATGAACAGGGGAAAACAAAGTGCTTACCTATGAAGTGTTTAGTGAGCTGTTTCTGATTCATCTGGTAATGGTGTTGGTTTTTTTCTCTCCTTTGAAGTGCTGGTGCTCTTTGCACTTGACAAACAGCAATTGAATTATCCTGCTCTGTGTTTGTAAAATGGTTTAGTGCCTATAAAGAAGAAAGTTGCTCTGCTTTTCCAAATGTTATATCTGAACAAAGATTATCTTGGAGCCTGAGATAAATAGAAAGGTTGTATCAAAGAACTGAGGGAAAGAATTTGTAAAGGCATCTGCTCTTGCCGTCTTGGATTTGGTCAATATATTGTTCTGTCATGAAACCTGAATGAGACTTCCTGCAACTTCAAATATAAGTTTTATTTTCAATTTATAAATGTAATTATTTTGTTCAGAGCTAATGGCTTTTTATACAGCAAATTTTGGATGGTCTTTTAAATAAAAATCAACCACATGTTTTTAAATAGTCTTATTAAGGCAAATATTTTGCTTCCATTCAGCAAGTGGATTGAAGTAAAAAATCGTTTCAAGCTGAGTCAAGCTAAGTATCAGGTTTTGAAAAACCATGCAAAACTAAAGGAAAGAAAAGTAGATTGGTGAGAATTGCAGGTAAGCAGTAGATTTCCTGGGTCTGAATATAGACCAATTAATATGATATTATGCATGTAGACTCCATGTTGGTTGATTATCAAGTCTCATCATTGAAATAGTCTGGGATATTATAACTTATTAGGGCTTCTCCACCTGGATTTTTGATGTATGAAGATCATACAGGCTAACCAGAGAAAAGGCTGTGAATTTGAAAACAACTATGCAGTGGAGGCAAAAAAGGCTATTATTTGCCTTTATAATTTTCCTGTGGTTCTTTCCCCCCCCCCCCACCCCCCCCCAGCTTTAATTTGCAGCACCATTCAATACTATCAGCTTTTCTTATTAAAAAAATATTAATTTAAATCAATGATCTCCTCAATGAAATTGTCAGATTACTTGGAACAAGTATCTTAGGGTAAAAGAGAGGTTGCTAATTAATACAACTGAAATTGTTTTAATTTCTCTCATACAGATCACCAGGTTGTTACCATTATGACTAAAATGTGAATTATTGTAAAACCATTGTTTGAAACCTATAAAGCTTATTAAATGAGCTCACTGAGAGACTTTGTACTGAACCCATAACTGAAAATTCATGTTGTATATTACAGGGATGAATGGTTTCCCATGGGAATGTGAGAAGCCCATCCTCTTACAAAGCGTTTCCTACTGGAAATTTTCAGTGGTTTTAACCTGATACATGTTTTGCACATGTGAAAGCTACATTTACACACATTAGTGCATATGGATTATCAAAAAAATGTGCCTGCAGTCCGAAGTATTGTTTGCACTGTCAGAAATTTATGTGTGTAAACACTGTTAATCTGTTCTGACTAGAAAACACCCTTTAGTTTTCTACTTTTGATTTCCTGCTTGGCTTGACAAACTTCCCTCAGCCAGCCAGAATTTTTGTAATACGTGAGAACATTCTGGATGCTGCACGTAACAGATTTTTGCCTTCAGGGCATGTAACATTAACCTTCCTCTGCCTTTCAGATGAGTTAGGACACTGTCCTGCTTTAATTGGGCCAGATGTTTCAAAGTAGCAATAGAGATTCTGCCTAAACAGCATGATTTAGATGACAAAGCAGTCCTAGCTTCTGTACTTCTGTACTGCCAAGTCAATTAAGAAGATGCTGCTCTTCCATCATGGCATGCTGTAGTCTGTCAGCGAAGTAAAAAATGACTAAAAATAGGAAAGATGAAAGTTTGTGAGTTTAGAGCTTCAGGGTTTTCTTTGAGGGGAGAAGGGTCTGAGAAGTTGTTTGTATACATGTCTGGACCACATATCAAACTTCAAAATCTCTTAAGAGTACAGTGCTAAGGTATTCTAAGATATTTTGGTTCAATTATTACTTGAAATTATTTATCTACTTAAGACCTTGTAAATCAGAAAAAGTGCATTTATATTAATCATGTGCAATTAAGGAACATTCTTAAATTTATGTACAATTTCTGTTGATTTTAGTAAGATAACATTATTTCTATAATAAGTTCATGATAAATATTTATTTTTTTTCCTGAGTAAGGCCTCTGCTCTGTCAAGATAATATCTATTCTTTTTGCACAGCATTTTATTCAGGTTCTACTAATCCATTTTTTTTCCAGATGTTGGAAGAGCTTCATCATCCTGGCTTGATGAAAAAAACACAGAAGTGTATATTCTCTACAAACTGAGGACAATGTGATGATGAATTTCTTCAAGTCTCTTGATGAACATTTGGTGTTCTGCCTGGATTCCTTTTTTCTTTTGTGATACAAAATTACCTGGAAGTTTGAAAAGTTATGAATGTTTCACGTTCTCTAAAGAAAGGGTAAAAGAAAGGTTAAAGATATTTATATGTTTATGTAGTCTTTGAATAACTATGTGTAGTATAAATATGACTAGAATCCCCTAGATACCTGGGGCTGAAAAAAAATCTATGGAAGAACAGTAAACTCAGGTACAGATGCAGATTTTTCTGTGTGCAAGGCAATTTTTCTGAATTTTTCTGAGGTAGGGAAGGTGTTGCACGTAGCTGCCTTATCAGTGCTGCATTTAAGTTCTGATCTGAGACTTCTTCACTTCCATTCCCTTATATTTTTGTGGAAATATAATATAAATTAAAAATGGAATTTAGTAACTCCATCCAAAATGCCTTGTTTTCTCTGGCCAGGAAGAAAGACAACAGAACATATCCCTGGTTTATTCCTGGATCTGGCTGGTAAAATGGACAAAGGCGATAGCTGACTAAATGACTAAAGGAAGAGGCAGAATTATTCTTTGGCATTTCTGGTCAGGTAATTGAAAAAGAAGGACATCAGGTCCTTTTGGGCAACTGCCACAAGCTAGAACCTCTGTTAGAAATGTTTTTGAACTATTATGATATAGGAGTAATATCTTCATTAATGATTTAACTAGAATACTTGAAGACTGCAGCTGTAACTATTGGTTGCATAAAATGGAGTATTAGAAACTGAACTTGAAAAAAAAACAAAGCAATCCTGAAAATATCCTGTCTGACTTTTTGACCTTGAAAGTTGCTTAACATGAGTTTACTGCCTTAACTTTCTAAGTGATATCATCATGAGATTGAAGTACCTCAGAGGGAAGCAAATTCTTATCTGGCCAAATTCACTGGCACTTTATGGCTTTTTAAAAAATTTGTGTACACTTCATCTAATAATTTAACTTTAGGTATTATTTGGTACTATTTCATGCTGAATTTGACCTGAGATGAAAAACTGTAAAATGGAAGGTGAGAAAATCAGACTCTGTTTGCTTTAAGTTGGTGTTTTCATGCTATCTCTCAGACCAACACATGACATTTTATTTCCTGTGTACAAAATGTAATACTTTCTTAACTGAGGTTTCACTAAGAATAATTGCAGCATTTTTTTAATATATATAGATATCTAAAATGTTGGAATTTTTTTTAAGAACCAGATAAAAAAAAAGGCAATGAAACAAATTCTTTCAACTTCTAAACACTGCTAATGCTGCTCAGCATCTAATTTAAGATCCAAAGGTAATCTAAAGCATGTATTTGGGGCTTATTTCATCTTTCCATTTTGTTCTGTGTTTTGTGGATGCTAAGCACATTAGTCTTACATGCACAGATGACCTTCATCTCATAAATGCATTTTTTGGGCTAGTCCTTTTAGATACTACCAATGTTCTTCTTGATGGATTGTGATATTGTCATAAAAAATAAATTTTAGTTCTGTTTTGTCTGCCAGCTACAGATTTATGCATCCAGATTGGTAATTTAGTTTAGAATCAAAATATCCAGGAGTGCCTGCTTCAGTGATATCAATGCTTGCTTTCCAAGTTTATTTCCCCTGAAACACTCTATTTTTACTGAATATTGATTTTCTGAACTTTCATCTGCTTGGTCTAAACTTCAATTTGCTTCCTAAAGTTTGTTTTAATAAGCATTCAGCTAGATCCAGTATGAGAATGTGAGGAAAAGTATCTTCTGATACTCAGAAAATGTTGGCACTTATTTGTGATACATAAGTCTAAAAGCTTCTCTTTTAAAGCATCAAGCTTAGCAGGAGGTATGAATAATCTGCACTTTGCATTGTGTGAAGCAATTGGTTTTGAAATAACAAAGGTATGCAAACTTGAAAATACCTATTTGTCAGAGCCTGGCAATATCTTCATTTCCTTGACATCAGAGAGAGAAACAAGAACAGAAATGCTGTCTTTTCTTAAGTAAGGTTATTGACCATTTTAACTTATACAAACTCTTCCATACGGTGTGCTTGCAATAAGGTGATCATTGATGGAAAATAGAATATTTAATTAATTTCTTATGATATGTCCCAAGGCACCAATTGATGCACAGGTTCTGCATCCTTTGTTCTGGAATGTGCCTTAAGATTCCTTACAGACATCACTTCAAGTACTTTATTAAAGAGCAGATTGACAACAAACATTTTTATGTATGCTTACAAGTTAGAACTTTTGATTTGTCTGTGAATAATTTTGCTAAAATCAAAAACCTGATTGTCTTCATCTAACAAACCTGTTCATGAGGGCATTTTCCCAATATAAAATTATACTTGAGAGCTAGGGAATATGATTATGTAACAAGGCACTGCATTTCTCAGCATGAGGTTGAGATGGCTTCACAAGTGGGTATGATGAAATTGTGTTAATGTGATTAGGAGTTTGGTTACCTGTTAAGCACCTTGATTCATGTAATAAATATTTCACTGAAAACTGCTGTGAATTCAGTGAAGCAAGACCTTGTACGGAGAGGTAATATCTTTGTTGTTCAGTAAGAGTTGAAAGGTGTCCCTTTAAGTAGTACCAAATGTTAGGAAAAGAGAAAAAGTAGATAACTGTGTCAGTGTATAGCATCTCCTCACATATAATTGCCTTTTATTAATTTTGCTGACAACATGAAAAATCAGCTGAGCCATCATATGAACTGCAAGATAAACACAAAAGTTTGGCATATCATTGTGGACATGCAGATGTTTCCTCTTCACTGGGCTACATTCAGTCATGGAATAACCCTAGGAAATCTTACTTGACATTGACTGGTCAACATTATGGAAGGTATTTCCTTTTTATTGCTAAATCTTGAAGTGCTAAAGTAATACCAATACTGTCCTGTACAAGTCAATTTTTTTTCCTGTTTGCTATCNCCTCCCCCTCTACTTGGCCCTAGTGACACCACATCTGGAGTATTGTGTCCAGTGTTGTAGTATTACTGGAGTATTGTCTCCCCGGTTCAAGAGAGACAGGGAAATATTAGACAGAGTCCAATGGAGAGCTGCAATGATGAAGGGACTGGAACATCTCTCTTATGAGGAAAGGCTGAATTGGGTCTGTTTAGCCTGGAAAAGAGAAGACTGAGAGGGGATCTTATTAATATTTACAAATATCTGAAGGGTGGGTGTCAAGCAGAAGGAACCACTCTGTTTTCAGTTGCACCCTGTGATAGGACAAGAGCAAGGTGAAGGGTAGCATGTTGAAACACAGGAAGTTCCACGTCAACATAAGGAAAAACTTACTGTGAGGGTGACGCCTGGAACAGGCTTTCCTGAGAGGTGTGGAGTCTCTGAAGACTTTCAACATCCGCCTGAATACATTCCCANAACCCTCCAGCCTGTCCAAATCTCGCTGAAGATGAATGATGCCCAGTAAAGTGGGAAATTCAGTAATTTGCAGAATAACCCAGCCAGAATAACTAAAAAGCAGAAAACCCTAAGGCAAAGCAAAACCATATAAGGTGAGCAACAAATATGTCTTAGGTAGAAACCATGAAAAGTATGGCTATAATTAGGGGTGGACCTGCAGGTTAGGGGAACACCTGCTGGAAAGTAGCTCCACAGAGAAGGACCTTGGAGTCCTGTTGGACAGCAAGTTATCCATGAGATGGCAACATCCCTTTGTGCCCCAAAGGGCCAATGGTATCCTGGGGCGCATAAAGAAGAATGTGTCCAGCAGGTCAAGGGTGTTTCTCCTCCCCCTCTACTTGGCCCTAGTGACACCACATCTGGAGTATTGTGTCCAGTGTTGTAGTATTACTGGAGTATTGTCTCCCCGGTTCAAGAGAGACAGGGAAATATTAGACAGAGTCCAATGGAGAGCTGCAATGATGAAGGGACTGGAACATCTCTCTTATGAGGAAAGGCTGAATTGGGTCTGTTTAGCCTGGAAAAGAGAAGACTGAGAGGGGATCTTATTAATATTTACAAATATCTGAAGGGTGGGTGTCAAGCAGAAGGAACCACTCTGTTTTCAGTTGCACCCTGTGATAGGACAAGAGCAAGGTGAAGGGTAGCATGTTGAAACACAGGAAGTTCCACGTCAACATAAGGAAAAACTTACTGTGAGGGTGACGCCTGGAACAGGCTTTCCTGAGAGGTGTGGAGTCTCTGAAGACTTTCAACATCCGCCTGAATACATTCCCATGTGGCATGCCCTGGGTGATCATGTTCTGGCAGGGGCATTGGACTCGATGGTCTCCAGAGGTCATTTCCAACCTATACCATTCTATGATTATAGTTTTGATGGTTCATCACCACACTTGAGTACCACATATGATTTATTAATGCTTATTGTACAAGACACAGGTTAAAGCCACTAGGGAAGAAAATACCACACAATAATGTCTCAGTTGTCTTTTAAAGGTAACCTGAAGCATCATAGCAAAAACAGCAAGTTCTCCAGTTGTAGCGTGTACTGTAACTACATAAAAAGATAAAACTTTTGAGTGCCAAGCAAAAGAAGCACACTTTGTAACTGCTGTTGAACATATATTTCCTGGATGGTACTTGTTGTAGAATGGCTAAAAGACAAGGGTCATGTACCTTTAAGAGAAGTATCATCTGAAGCAAGCTNTCTGGAGTATTGTGTCCAGTGTTGTAGTATTACTGGAGTATTGTCTCCCCGGTTCAAGAGAGACA
>VWZY01002774.1:328768-386010 GCA_013399075.1 Chloroceryle aenea | reverse complement strand
CTGAGTATTGCTAGACTCACAGCAAGCTAATGAGAAAGCTAACACAAGTTATGTTGCTGAAAAAGTACAATTAACTATTTACTATTAAAGTGTGCAGAGTTAAGGTTCAGAGATTCATTTTAATATTTCTTAGTCTTAAAGGAAAATAAATATACTGTTGTAGCAGGAAAATAAGGGATAAAAATTTCAGTCATGTCAATAACAAAATAAGACTGCAAAAAAAATCATGAGTGCTGGTGCTAGAGTTGATCTCCCACCAAACAACCCATTCCCTTTTTCCACTCTTCAGGTGGAAGATCAAAGGGAATGACATTTCCAGGAAGCTTAATTAGAGCTCAATGAATGCAATATTCTAATTATTTTATAGTAATATAGAAGCACTTCCACAGTAATGCATATTACTTCAGTGTTTTTTGCTGCCACAGAACTTATTAACCAGTCTGGTCTCCTTCCTTTCTTTACCAAAACCCAGGGTAATTTGCAGAAATAGCAATAGTAGTCATGCTACTTCAACATTGCAGCTAAAGGCTAAGGCCTTGATTACCCAGCATTAGTAGCATAATTTTGCTCCCAGAGTGCTGTCAGGACCTTGATTTCTTGGAACTGCATCTACAATATAAATCTAATTCATAGATATAAACTCTGGAAACAACCCTCAGACAAAACGCAATGAAACATATATCTCAAGAATTTTCTTAGAGAAAAAAATTACCTGTCATTACTAAACCGGAATCTGTGATTTCAGAAAACTCAATACAATTATATGTACAAGAGTTTTATAACACAGGCTTTGCATGTATCAAAATGCAAAGAACAGCCTGTTATTGCCAATCCTATTAAAATTAATTGGTATTTAATCAGAAATACATTAAATCAGAAGGAAAATCTTGGACTATGTATAAAATGTTTTCAGATATTCATATAACATATCATTTTTCACTGTTTTTACATAAAATCTAAGTGTTTTAAGTAATCAGTTCAACACACGAATATCCCAGGATACTGGAATGTACTGGAAGAATTTCCAGCTTTAAATAGTCTTTACACAGTGCAATTTGCATGGACTACCTATGAGGGTTTACAGCTCAGCCAGGTTTCCTTCATATACCATATACATGAGAAAAATTACCAGAAGAAGGAGGAAATGAACCCTTGAATGTGAGCATTTAAGAGAATATGTAAATGATTTCATTGTAGGACAGTTTAATAAGTTGCAGAAGTACTAGTAAAAGTACAAGAAATCAGTTACATCTAGGGAAATCTACTTTAAATGTTATTTCACATCATATATGATCTGTCATTTGGAAAATTGAACTGACCACCTAGTAAAGCATCCATGGGATTATTTTATCACTGCTTAAGTATCTTTACTGATATAAAATGAATTTTGCACTGGATACATAAACCTTAACTGAAAAGCCTGGCAAAGATCTCAAACAATCCAATGGTCCAGACTTCATATAACATATCTGGCAGCCTTTCAATTAATCATGTTGCCTTGTGTGGAGTGACACATTTATCAAACATGACACATGCATTTTGCATCAGTGACATATAAGTTGATCTCTATTTGTTTCTGCCTCTAAGCAGCTTCAGTACATGCAGAATTAAAAGCTGGGTGAATAATCAAGCTATAAACCGTTATGCTTCAGAACTGAAAATTAAAAAGTGAAGTTGATTCTAATAGAAAAAGAAATTAAAAAACAACAAAAACAAAACAAAACCAAAAATAAACACAAACACAAAACAAAACCAAACAAACCACCAAACAAAAACCTTCCGTAGAAATTTTATGTACTGTCCTTTTTAGCTGTACCAGCTGAAATTATCAATCATGAGAAGAAAATGATAGAGAATTGCAATAGCAGAAACCACTGTTCACAGGATCTACTTCTCTCAGCTGGACACATACCTAGTGGAATTTTGATATTTACACAAGAGATGAACCTGAAACATATTACCTTACCAAAACTACTAAAATACATTACTATTTTTACCACTGTTTTTAAAACTCCTATGAACTATAGGCATATCAGAAAGATATGCCAATCATCCCAATCTATCTATAGTAGTGAATTTCAGTAATAGGGTTGCTCAAACAACTACTAAGTGCTCTTCAGTTTAGGCCTGTATCTCTGAGCCTCACTACACCTGCTGTTTCAGTTCAGAACAATGATGTATTTAACTGCTTACGGAGAGGAGAGGAGAGGAGAGAGACAAGATTATTTCAATTGGAAGAGACCTACAGTGATCACCTAGTCCAACTCTCTGATTACTTCAGGGCTGACCAAAACTTAAATCATGTTATTAAGGGCATTGTCCAAATGCCCCTTAAACATTGACAGGTTTGGCAAATTGATCACATCTCTGTTCCAGTGTTTGGTCACTCTCCCAGTAAAGGGGACAAATGGATGCTTATATATATACACGTTACCCTTACTATTACAGAAAATATTAATTAAAAGTAATGAGTGGCAAAATATCAGGATTCAGGCCTTTAGGTCTTTGTCATCATAATCACAAAAGTTGTATAGAAAAACAGAAGAAATATGCACATTCAGATAAATTGTACTCCCAATATTTTCACAAGTTTCTCTAGCTTAATCTTAAAATTCCCCAGTTAACTCAGTCTATTCACAAGTGTTACACAGAGTTTACACAGAATACACAGAATTATCATAGAGGCTGGAATAGATCATCAAGTCCAGCCTAAGACCTGACACCACACCGCCTAGCTAAAGAATGTCACTAAAAGCCACATTCAATCTTTCCTTAAACTGCAGAAGGGATGGCGACTCCACCACTTCCCACAGCAGGCCATTCCCGTGTCTGACGGCCCTTTCTGTAAGGAAGTGCTTCCTGATATCCAGCCTAAAATTTTCTCTTAATCAAACTCAATTATCATCTGAAGATTTAGAAATTCACATGATTAGATACTTTCCAGTATTACTAACTCTGTAACAAAATCCACTGCCTACACCCCCAGGGAATTTGAATCTAAGGCTTTGAGATCTGCAAGATTTAGCAACCTGTCAGAAAATGGCACCTAGTTCAGCTAAAATCCCACAACTACATGCACATTATAACATCTATTCTGAGAAAGGCCATGCTGGTCATAAACAGAGTTAAGTCAGAAAAGCTTCTGACTTCTCTCAGGGTGTATTAACTACTAAGTAGTAACTACATCAACTAGTTAAGACACCTATTTTCTTATTTACATAGTAAGTAGTTAATTAAGGAAAAAGTAAAATAACTTAATAGAAATAAGTATTTACTTACAGTATTGATGCTTTATGTTTATAGTAAAAAGGGTAGCCAATGGCAAGTGCACACAGATAAAAGATATAAAATTTGAAAGTAATCCATCATTTACTCTTCATTAATACTTCCTGGAAGGCAAAAACCACATTGATTACTGGAATCTTTTCTGTTATGAGTATTCTATTCTTTTTCATTGTCTAAAGCCCTACCTTCCTCCAAGACATGAGATGACAGAATTATCTGAATAAGTAATCAAAACACTACAAAAAAGGGTAAGTCAAACCTAATGGCTGTTCCTCTCTTGTTTAGCAAAGCTTACAGTTAGTAAGCAAGCCAGTTCATTGAAAGCAAAGCAATCACCTAGAATTCTTGTAATGGAAATGTTCTTATAGGTGCTGATGCTGACTTAGTTACTTTTCACACCTGTAAAACATAAATCATTTCTTGTGTGGAAGTCAATGAAGTATCAGGATTTCTGAAAACTGAGCAATGTACAACTAACTGGTAACCTTATGTGAGGACCTTGCTGCTGGAGCAGAGACAGGATGCACTGCAAAAAAGACAGTTGTGTGGAGTTAGAAAAAATGAAATGATTGCTTGTGTAAAAATGCAGGCAGAATAGTGCATGATTGATTCTGAGCTACTAAGCCTGAAGCAATATAAAAGGTTTCTCTTCAAGTGCTAGTGATGAATCATGCCTAGTCTGGCCTGGGCTTCCAATCTGCATGCAGCAGAGAGAGCATGTTCCTTGTTCTGCAGAGCTCTTGAGTAGTTTCAACAGAGATTCAGCCTCAGACATGGAGGAAAGACAGAGTTGTGAACAGTGTCAGATTTGTATCTCCTGATGCTGCTTTCAGAAACCATGAGCTGTCTCGAGGCAGACAATGTTTGTTTTTACACAAGAGGTTTCAGAGGACAGGAAAGTCTGAAGGCAAAACTGGCCCAGGGAAATAAGTATGTCATTTCCTCTCATGTACTAATATAACCAATGATTGTCACTCAGTATTTCTGTGTACGTGCAGGAAAAACACATGTTCCAGATTTCACACGCATTGGGTTTGTGTGGCAAGGTATTGGTAACCAGGGGAACTACTGGGGTGGCTTCTGTGCACAGATACTACAAGCTCCCCCTATGTCCAATAGAGCCAATGACTTTCCATCTCCAAGATGGACACTCTGCTGGTCAAGGCTGAGCCCATCAGCAATGGTGGTAGTGTCTCTCTGATAACATATTTAAGAAAGGGAAAATGTTGCTGCTCAACAGCACCTACAATTAGAAAGGGGTATGAGAATATCTGAGAGAACCAACTCTGCAGACCTCAAGGTCAGTGAAGAAGGAGGGTGAGCAGGAACTCCATATACTGGAGAAGAGATACTTCTACAGCTGGTGGTGAGGACCACGGTAAGGCAGGCTGTCATCCTGCAGCCCATGGAAGTTAACAGTAGAGCAGATATCCACCTTCAGCACATGAAGGACCTACACAAGAGCAGGTGAATCCACCAAAAGAATCTGTGACTCTTTGGAAGTCCACGCTGGAGTAAACTCCTGACTTGTGGACTTATGAAGAGAGAAGCCCACATTGGAGCAGGTTTGCTGGCAGGACTTGTGACCCCAAGGAGGACCCACACAAGAGGTATGTTCCTAATGACTGCATCGCATGAAAGGGACATACACGGGAGCAGTTCATGAAGAACTGTAGACCATGGGAAAGGCTTCTGTTGGAGAAGTTCTAGAGGAGGCACCCCAAGCTGGATCATGGGAAGAGTGTAAGGAGTCCTTCCTCTGAGGAGAAAGGAACAGAAGAAACAATGTGTGATGAGCTGAATGCAAACTCCTTCCTCATTCCCTGTGCCTCTGGTGGGGAGGAGATAGAGAATGCAAGAGTATAGCTAGATCCAGGAAGAAGAGAGGGGTGGGAGGAAGGTGTTTTAAGATTTAGTTTTTATTTCTCATTATCTTACTCTGCTTTGATTGGCAATAAATTAAAGTACAAGTTGAGTCTGTTTTGCCTGTGATGGTAACTGGTGAGTTATCTCCCTGTCCTTATCTTAACCCCTGAGCCTTTCATTATATTTTCTTTCCCCTGTCTAGCTTAGGAGTGGGACTGATAGAGTGGCTTGGAAGGTACCTGTCATCTAGCCAGGATAAACTATCACAGTCCTGTTAGTAAAAGTAGTAGGAGTTGCATATTAGTGTACTATGTATTTTTTAGAACACACAGAGACTGAATCCAGTCCCCGTTCCTGGAAGAAGGTAGTTAAAGATGTTAACCCTGCAGTTAGCTTTATAGAGACAAACCTTTCAAAAAGTAGACCTATTTGAAGTCAACAGTGGTCCTTGCACCTGTGTAATATTGTTGCAGATTAAGGGGGTAGGCTGAGGAGGCTTGAGGAATCACTGAAACATCACAAAAGGCGTGATATTTAGGTGTGTGACAAGGAACAATGGAGTAGAATATTAAACACAGGCAAAATGTAGCTGGATGATCCCAAGAAGAAAAGAAAGAAGATGAAAGCCCGAGGGCACAGAAGATCATCTTTATAAAGTGAACATGCAAACCAAAATGCTGATATACTACAGTGCAATGATGTCAGGAGCTGAAAGAGAAATGCAAAACTCAAGTTGACTGGTGAAGCTGTAAAAGGCCTTGAGGGAGTCTAAAATGACAGCTACCAGTTTAGGCAGCAGCAGGAACCAGTGATGGAGAAAGACTGCTAGGCACTGTTTGCATAAAGATGCTGCTGTGATGAGCTGTGGGAAAGGGAAGCCTGCAGGGGAACCCTAGCAGACCACATCAGGTTGTGATGTTGTTTCTAATGTTTCATTTGTTTCTAAGATAAAGCAGCAGCAGCAGATCCAGAACTCAGGACAAGCATGAAGGACAATAGTATTTCATTGAATCTGTTATAGATCTAATGGATCACTTTCATCACTGAAAGAAGTAGTATCAGGAAAGACATGATCCTTGATTCATTCTGTGGTTCCTCCCGGCATCATCCCTCTCACTGCACAGCTCAACATAGCTTTGATTTAGCTTTCCATAACTAATATTTCTCTAAAAAAACCCCACAAATATAGCATAATTTTTAAGCAACTAAAAGGTGCATGGAACAGCCACAATGAAAATAAAAATCACAGCAGTGATCAAAAAATGTTTTGAGATAGAGGGAAAGTCAATCCCCATTCACATGCTTTTTGAAGCTGCAAATCATGAACTGAGTTAATGTATAAAGCATCCATGGTAAATATTTTTAAAATACTACTTACAGGGTGATGGAATATTTAAATATTGAAAACCATACTTTAAAAAGAACTAAGACATAAAACATCTCTAGTGTTATGAATTTTCTTGTAAAATTTTACTCAGTTTAGAAAATAAATTAAGGATAAAACAGAAGAGACAAAAGAGGAGTATGTTTTTCCTCAAAAGGTCATTAAGGTATTTTGTTTCTTTCTTACAGAGACGCAATCCTCTGAGCAAATGAATTCTTCATGTCATCTCCTTAATAAATTGAATCAAACTTCTTTCTGTAGAGGTGGTTAGTCACACTAAGTCAACTCATTAAAAAGATGGCTGAAGAGTTTCACTAATAATGAAAACCATTTACATTGCATTCTGTTAAAAACCTCACATATGTGAGCTGGGCTTAGTGCACAGAATGCTCCACAAGCCATCCAAAGTCCGGTATTTGCATTGCAGTATTATCATTGACACCTTGCTTTACTAGATAATGTTCTGTATCTGTGCTATGAAACTTTACTTCTGCCACATACTGTAGTTGAAAGCATTTCATTCTTAATTCATGTAATAATGAATACATTTATAATCTTTCATAAAGTACAAGCAATATCTAATGCCAGGACACTACCAGATTGTCAGATTTTGGTTCAGCAATGTAGGATGCTAATTGCCCTCAGCTTTCTGTCCTTTGAGCTTATCTTTCTACTACAGTTGCATAGCAGTAGCAAACACACTGAAGCTGTTCAACCTCTTCAATCAAGCTGGAAATTAAAGACCAAGAGACAGTTTGGACCAGGCTTTATCCAGTGGAGTTCAACATGGCATTAAGTATGCTTAGCAGGGTGGACTAAAGTCCATGTTTGTTAATTTGATCTGCAGCAGCCTGTACCTATGGATTTAATACAAGATGGAAAACAGCTCTAATACAAAATGGAGGGGTGGATAAGAAATGCCTTGATAAATTCCTCAACAGAAGGTGAATCTGACCAAATCAAAGTATTCTGTAAACACACTGTCAGGATTATACTCAAATTCAGACTAGAAATCCCAGTAAAAGCACATCTAAAACAAGCAGGGCACTTACAAGGGATAGGTGGGCATCCGGGTGATGAAAGCACCTTAGCCCACTGCAGCTAGAGTCCAAAAACATACAGTCAGGAAAAATAGTTCCACAGGAAGAGAAGATGACAACTTGCTAGGAAGGGAGGAACATGTGGAGGCAGTTTTTGGCATAATTCATAAGAAGACTAAAGAAAGGTTTTAGTACTGCCACTAAGGGAAGACACTAAGATAAGTACTGCAGTCTTTGAGTTCTGAGGGAATATCTCATGGTTCACTATATGAAACTTTGCACCCTTACTTTATGGCAGATAATACACTCTTTTGTTTCTATGTACTCTGCATAAACCCAGATTGGATGAAAATTAGTTTTTCAAGGTGCTGCTCCAGTTGATGTAATCTGTTCTTGCTATTTGCTTCATTGAGGTACAATTGGTTACTCTGAATTGGTTACTGTTACTTTTGCTCAGGTCAAATTTCTACTTTTTATTTCAAGAAACCAATACTTGCTGAACCAAGTATTTAGAAAGATAAAGAGTAACTTTGGTACTTTTTCTTCCATTGGTGCAGTAGTTCATACTATAAACAGAAGCTTCTTGAGGGGAGAGTTGACAAAACATTCTGTCATTTTAATTTTAGTAAGACTTATTATACCAGACCTATTAATGAACACTTCACCCTCCATCTGTGCCTTTTCTGTATTAAATAGTGCCAGATTTACATAGATGTCATATAAAGCTGTGCATTAAAATGTAAATTTCTACCAACTATTGGTGCCTGCACTGGACTGTTTTTCTCCTCTTTCTGCATCTCCTTTTCAAAATATACTTGTCCCAAAGCCATCAATCTGTTTCTGCCTTTTTCCATTCCAACAGATTTTTCTCATGGTCACTAATGAATACATTAAGGTAACTGTTTTGCCTTAAGTGGACCAGTTGCTCTCTACTGGTATCTGAAGGGAAATGAAGAGGGACAATATTGATTTGGAATTACTTGTTCTGTTCAGTAACTTTGGACTATTTTACTACAGCTATGTGTAAGATATTCAATCAAATTTAAGCTATTGAAGTCATATATAAGCTATTTCATTACAGTCTCCATAAGCTTTTGTTTTAAGGAATACTGTTTATCCTCAAACTTCTATTCATTATATTGAGGATTCTTTACAGAAAGGACCACAGAAGGATACCACACTACCAATGCACATTGGATTATGGCTCCTTCTAGACACAACATTTGTTTTTCAGCGCAGCTGAGTAAGTTCTTCTTGCCTCTTTGAGTTTCCAGGTACTCACAAAAAATTTGTTAGAGAATTATCAGGGGTCAGAACCCTGCAAAACTAAGCCATTTTTATTTATTTTCTTTCTATCTGATGGATGAAAACATAATGGAATGTGGCTACATCCTCACAGATATTGAGTTAAAACTGCTACTGCCAACTTTTTCGACTAAGTAATCAAACCCAGCTTAAAGCTTACATTTTCCATTGCACCATGAAAACAACACATCAGAAATCTTACTACCAGGCCTCAATAAGGCAGAGAAGCAGTGGCTAAGAACAGAGAGAAATGTCTTACTATTATTTCCGTTATATAACACATTTTCAGGTTAAGGAGCAGGGACACCAAAACAGCAAACATGTGTGTTGGATGTCCTCTAATTGTTGCCAGAGGTCAACATTTTTCTGAAGTCCCTGAGGTGCTCCCTGCATGCCTCCTCTTTGCCACTTTGCCAGAAGGGGTTCCCTGTCAGAGCACTGTGCAAACAGAGCTAAAAAGAGAAAGAATCAGGACTTCTCCTGCTGCACAAAGTAAATTAAGTCAAGAGGATATTGATGAGATTACTAATTTATTTAACACATACATTGAATCCAGAATGGGAATAAAACTTCATCTGTCACCATTCATCAGCTACATAATGCCTAGGGCCATGAGCCTGCTGCTAGCCTGTTCCTCATTCTTCTTGCTTTTCCCCAATTTAGGCTTGTTTTTCTTTTTCTCTCTTGTCCTGTACTTCATTTGTGAGTGAACAATTTAAAACATAAATGTTATGGTTTGTGGCAGTCAACAAGTTGTCACTTCACAACTACTAAAATGACAGATGCTGATTTTTTTAAAGCAGAACCATGTTTTCTATTTGCAGCAATAAAAGTTCTCTACCCTGTACAAAAAGAATTGCTGTCTGAAAATCAACTGTGAGAAAATAAAATTTTGCTATCAGCCGGTCTTTTTGCCTCCCTAGATAATCCTTCTTAAGGACAGGGGAGATACATATGTGTATACTGAGCTACAACAGACGAGTCAGTCCTCATCAAAGAATTTTCGCTTTCAGTAACTCTCTTTCAGTTTTCTCTCTGGAAATAACTCTGAAGTGAACCATAGCAAGAAAGGTGAAACAACAAATGTCACCCCTAATCCCAACAGTTTTTAATATCTTTTTCATATCCAGAGATCTGAAGCATATTTATTTCCTCATATGGCAACTCCCCAGTTCCTCGACCATCTTTGGTGACTCCTGTCTGGACACTCTCAAATCCTTCCACATCTTTTTTGTATAGCAGGGACCAAACCTGACCTCAGTATGTATATATATGTGTGTGTGTACACATATATGTATATATGACCTCAGATATGGCCTGACAAGTGCTGAGTAGAGCGGGATAATGACTTTTTTTTTCTCTGCTGCTGATGCCTTTGCTGATACAACTCAGCATCCCACTGGGTTTCTCTTCTACAGCAGTGGCACAGTGTTCACTCATACTGAGCTTGTTGTCCACCAGGACCCTGGTCCCTTTACACAAAGCTCTTTTCCAGCCAGGTAGATCCAGGCCTGTGTAACACACCTGAATTATGTTTTCCCAGGTGCAAGACCTTACTCTTGTAAAAAACAAAACATTCAATTCCCTCAAGTACTATTGCAGGGAAATCTCAAATGTTGTTCTACTTCTGAAAGACATGCATTATACAGTCAAAATGGTGAAAAGCAGAGAGGATTGGCATATTTGGGGAAAATGCAAGAAGCCAGCTCAGATGCACTGTTCCAAGTGGGATCACACTTTCTCACAGAAGTGCAAAAAAAAATTAAATACAAGTGTAAAGGGATATAAAATAGAAAACATGGGAAAAATAAATAGTAAGCAACTAAATGAGATCATGGCAGAAAGAGCAAGAGAAAATAACTACCTGCCCATTCTAGCAGGGATGATGAGCAGGACAGGCCTTGAGCAGGCTGGCCCTTCCCCTGCCATATGCAAGTTCCCTTAACCAGGAGCTGAAGGAAATGATCTCTGTTCCCTAACCCTACTGCTACAGGAAAAGCCTTCAGCAAATCATTATGAATGTGGTACCACTATTTCTATGAAAGCACTCTACTCTGAGGGAGGGATTCTTATATCTTGTTCTCAGCACCTGCAAGTTTCAATTTCTCTCAAGACAGGCCTTTTCTGACCAAATTTTCAATGTTTTCTTTCCCTCTGGTCCTTTTACATTCGTTTCCTCTCAGATTCCTCCTTCTCCTCTTTCCTTTCCTTTATCTTCCCATATTTATTCCCAGTTCTCCTACCCTGCCTCAAGCTAGTGTTATCAACTTCTCTCGAAATACACCTGTGACAGCAGCAAGAATCAGCCACCTGTTTGCCCAGAGGTTTATGTAGTATTAGCTTTAGAAGGGGCTCGGAACACAGACATACTATCAACTCATTTTGAAGTTTACTTTTCTAATTAAATGGAAAGGTAATGAAAATAACATTAGCAGGAAACATGCTGAAAACAAAAACCAGCTCAATTAGTTCAAATCGTTGCTTTATATGCTAACTTCCAAGCAGAATAATTAAGGTAAGATGACCATGGCTAACAAAACATTTATGTGATTCACTTTGAGATAAAGCAATAAAAGGAATGAGGGTTTAGCTTTTCCTTTTTTGGGTGTGGGATGTTCAAGAGAGTGAGGAATTTTTGAGTGTAGAATATGGGAAGAGAGAAAATCAGTAGGACAAAGATTATTTAAGTCTCATGGAAGTAAATTTCCAAAATTTTAAAATTTTGAAATTCAGCTTGAATAAAAATTTACTGAAATCATGTTTCTGAGGGCAGCTGAAAAGTTTTTGGAAACACTGAAGCTTTTTCTTTTTTATGCTTTAATATTTTATGCTTCTAATATCTTAAACCAAAGAGCAATCTAGTGACCTTTATGCCTTAGCCTTTCACTTCTATTCAACATATTCAGACAAATACTGAAGTGCTCTCATCACTACATTTCCAAAAATACGCACAATTTCAATGATGCTGTCTTGTTTGGGGGTTGTTTGGTTTTGGGTTATTTTTGGACAACATAATGAGAAAAAGCAATAGATTTCTGGATAAAACCCCTGAATTTCTCATTTAGAATTCATTACCCAGAATGTATCCACATTTACAGAAGAGCTCTAATTTAAGTCATTAGCCCTGGGTCTGATGTAACATATGACTTGTAAAAACCACTTAATCCACCTGAAGAACCTACACAAAAATAGGCTGTTTCAGATGACTGGGGATGTATCCCTTTCCTTCTCTGTCTGTTATCTGTAGAGAGCCTAATAAATGTAGGGTATGGATACTACAATGAGAGGCCCACAGCTGGATGATACCTTTATCCTCCTACTCTACCCATTGAATCAGAACATTAAAACTTCTTTTGTCCATCTCTGATTTACATCAGCAATACTCTGGAATAACAAATGTCTTAAAATAGAAGTCTCCAATCTTGGAAGAAGATATATACTTAACATCACTTTTGATATAACTAAAGACAGATAAACACAGCACCCAACACAGAGAATTCCTGGTCTTGGTTGGTGCTTTCAGTGCTACATCTCTAGTAACTATGATCAGTTACCATACAAAGTTTAAGATGGGACTTTCTGGCACAATACCAGCATGCAACTTGCACTGCTGTCACAATATTATCATTTTGGTAGGTTCAGTTATTCTGGAATTGTCAAACACATTTACTCAATAATATTTAATTATTGCCTTTCTGATTTCAGATTAAAAAAAACCTAAAACCATGCACTACTTCTATACAGTAAATGATTAAGATTCAATTCTCTTTCCTCCCAAGATATTTAATGTTATTTTGTATTTCACAAGACCTCAGGCTAGCTCAGTGATCGCCTTTGTACCTGCCCATGACTGGAAGAACAGAAGTTTTTCCTGATTGTTTTCTCTCCCAGTATTTACACAGTTGAGGTGGGACCACTTCCAGTTTGGCAAAGAGACAGGAGGCAAGCATCTGTACAGAGTCCCAGAACAGATGCACCGTTGAATGTAAACTGATACAAAAAAAACAAAAAACCAAAAAACAAAACAACCCACAAAAAAACTCCAAAAAATTAAACCATCAGATTAAGAACTCTTTCACTTGACAAGGTTTTGATGTATAAACGGAATTTTTAGTGGGCTGCAATAATGCAATTAATTTACCATCATAATAAAAGTACATTGGCTTTGTAGCTCCATTTTTTAATCTGTTTTTTCCTAATAAATTTTCAACTAACTTTTGCATTCCTAGTTGTAATAAATAGGTTCATTAGGCTCTTAACCTTTAAAATCTTAAAGCAAAGTGAATTCATCATGATCTCATAAGCTCCAAAATTCTATTTTCATCAGTTATATTATTATTAGGTGGACCAAAAGAAACTATCACTTTTCTTTTCACTGCAAGCAGTAGAAGAAAAAGTCCAGTAAAATAAGCAAGCTGGTAGGCTTCCATCCTGCTTTTAAAACAGTTAATTCAACTGGACCTCACGCATACATTCTCCCTTGATAGATTTCCCTCATTAACTTAAATAACAGCAGACATAAATCTTGACATAATCTTCTCCCTGAACTTTACTATCCGTAAAGCATATGGAGTCTTCTTTGCCACAGAGAAACTCAGTCATTTTTACACTCCTGGTATGGTTCCAGGGGATTATATCAGTCTGACTTGCAGGATGAATCAGTGAAATAACTGTGCCTCTCTATCTTTTATTGAAACCTATCAGATTAACAGGTTTTTAACAGCCACATAAAAGGTTCACGAACTGAGCCTTAAATTTATAACTGTAGGTAAACAGACTATCAGTCACCATTGATGCCAAAAGCCATACTTGGTTACAAATATGGATCCGACAAGATGAACATCACCAAAGTCTAATAGTCTATCTCTTTCTGTTTATATCTCTGGATCAGGGGTACTATAGCTGCTGTGGCTCAACCATTGATTTCCTAATGTAGATCCTTGCTCTGAGTTGAGTACCGGCACATGTAACTCATTTGTCATTGCCCTTTCATTCCCTGTTCATGCTGTTTGTGTCAGGAAGCAAAGTTTTCCCTGATGGAAGAGAGAATAAATTTTGCCTACTACATGTATCTTGAGGAAGGGTGGGGTGGGCAGAAAAAGGCCAGATTAAGACTTGAAATAGCTGAGGAAAGTTGTAGCATTTGTTTTAATCATGAGTTAGTTGCACTAAGAGGGAAGGTTAGTTAGGCAGCATGTGAGCAAGAACACAGACTGACACACCATCAAGGACAACCCTTCATTACCAGTTCCAATGTGCTGGTTTTCCTTTTCTGATGGAATGACCAACCTTAATTTACCACAGGTTTAACCATCAGATTAATGAAGACATCTGAAATTCTTTAATCTATGAAATAAAGAAAACAAATTAGACAAATCTCTTCTTCATCTCTTTTGTGGTTCAAGAACAGATGCATCATCACTGTTCTAAGCAAAATATATAGGAAAGATATTTTAAAATTTGTCTTTTACCCCAAGACCTCCAGGCACATGAAGAAAAAACAGTGATAACAAGGATTTCTCTTCTCAGTAATACACATAGACAAAACAAATCAGAAAAGAAAAGTTACTTTGCAGAAGTGGGAAAGTTAAAAAGGATTTCTCAGTGTCCTGCTTGAAGATTAATCTTCTGCTTAGTCAAATCCATAAAACCCATGTGTCAGTCTGGATAACTTAGGATTTGGAACCACACTAGTTTTAAAAAGAGAGGTTTTATATAGATTTGGGCATTCTGAGAATGCAATAGCTCATGCCTGGAAGTTCAAAATTCACAGTACCCTATACTGAAGCTGATTACCTCAAAAAGATTGTCATCAGTATCTAAAAGAAAGGGTTAACACACTAGCATTTGAGAAACACAGTTGCCTTCATGTCTAGGAACTTTGACTGAGACTGTAGTCCAAGACCAGTATTTTCTGTTAGCATCAGTCCTTACTCTGTCAGAGAAAAGAGCAACAAGTGAGAGAGAAATATGTCCATCTCTAAGATAACTGTACTGAACACTCAGTTTACTCGAGAAGAATGATCTACTTTTTGATCAGTGTCTCTCAAGAATTTAGCACTCTCCCCTGCATAACAATCCAACTTCCAACAATCCAAACTTTGTTTCAACTGCTCCTGATTGAGAAAAAATACTTGAATTGCCCCCTCCAGTTGAAAGCACCCTGTTGTGTATGGAAAACTTAAGGACATCAGAAACTGCCTTTAAGTTTGGTATTCACCATTCTTCTGGCCTCACTTGAAAAGACTTGTTTCCTTTCTTCCTGTCCTATTTTCTGAGGGCCAAACTCTACCATCATTTACTTTGTTGCAGATTTTTTACATCTCCAATGTGTTTAATACAGCTACTCCATGCTGATAGAGAAAAGCTGAATTTGATTTTTCAGATACATGGGGATTCAGCTCTTCATACATTTCAAGCTGGGGTAATCAGCAATGTTTTTGCTTAAGGATATGGTTTCAAATGAAACTAGACTGCATGCTTATATGATAAAAAAGATGAAAATATAGGTGCCATCTGTGTGTACGTAAAATGTTACAAGGATTGCATTCAGGGTGCAATTTTCAAGAAATAACTTTGCATGAGATTATATTTGTCAAATTGTTGACCATCTACCTACTCCAGGGAGACCTAATTTTGGAATATTATAGTTGGCCTATGAGAAAGGTGGGGACAATATTTTTAGTAGGCCCTGTTATGAAAAGACAAGAGGTAATGGTTTTAAACAAAAAGTGTAGAGTTAAATTAGATAAAAGGAAGAATTTTTTTACAATGTGGGTTTTGAAACACTGGAACAGGTTGCCCAGAAAAATGGTAGAAGTCCCATCCCTAGGAATGTTCGAGGTCAATTTGGACAGGGTTCTGAATAACCCAATCTAGTTAAAGATGTCCCTGCTTCCTGCAGGGGGTTTGGTCTAGATGACCATTACAGGTCACTTCCAACCCAAACCGTTCTGTTACTATATTTCATTCATATTCAGAATAAAGGGATCAGGAACCAAAAGCGTGATTAACATAACATTACTGTCCTTCTAACATTTTGTAGTCTAAATATGATACAAATATAATAATAAATGGAATAAAAAAATCATATACCAAACATGAACTGTAAATTCTAACTGAAATATTTTTAGCCCGTCAAGGAAAAGCTATTGTAATGACATCCCATACACACATTGTAGTTGACAGTTGTTTTCCACAAGTAGATTATAGCTAAGGCACCATTCTCTAAAGTGAAAAGATAAGACAGAACTAAAGGATAGACTAATGCTAAGGCTAAGAACCGTGTTGGAAAAAATACAGTAAAGTTCCCACTGGAATGGCTTTCTATATTATTTTTCTTAGATGTAATTATTTGTTATTCTGTCTCAGAAAATTTGGAGACAGAAAAAAATAGATTCACTTGAAAACTTTAGCTTTGGTCTCATGATAGGTTCTTATGACTTCAGATCAACACCACAGAATTGAGTTTAAAACATACTTATTCCTCCTTTACATAATTCCTCATGCTTCCCCAGACATTCTAACCCTTGTGTAGACACAGTGACATGCAATCTTCAGGTACAAAATCACATACAATTTCTTCTGCATTCCAACCTCATTCAATCACAGACACAAATATTACAACTATACATTTAGCACACCTCAAATTTTGTCTATATGATTCTATAATGAAAGCAGCGTTCTTTCAGATGCCATATATATGTACAAATATATCATAGTTGCATTTTCTAATCAATATCAATCTTTAAATGAGTGGAGTTTTTCCATTTTGATAGTGAACATTCTAATTCATTTATCCATGTGAAATCCTTTTTACTTTTAATCATCCATTGAATTCTTACAATTATAATACTGCATATTTCACATATGATATTGGAACTTTCTATTCATTGTTTAAAAAGGGCTCCAAGTGATTTATGGAAACTTCTGGAGAAAATTATCATTGGAAAAATAACTACAAGTTAAAAGTGAAAAATAAAAAAGTAAAAAATTAGAAATCTCAGCTTCTATCAGTTTACCTAGACTGAGGCTTCAGGAGGAAAAATTACATTTTAATTACAACTCAGAAGCCAAGTTATTCACAACAGAATTAAAAGAAATGCTGAATAAAGCTATTACTTAGATTTCTGGAGCAGGCCAGCATTTTATTTTGTCCTTTGTTTCTCCAAGACTAACTGAAGAAAATTTAAAAAGGTGGCTTTCTGAATTAAATATTAAAATGCATGACAGTCCAATCTGTATGCAGCAGTTTCACTCACTTTTAGTCAGCACCATAAACTACATTGACAATTTAGTTCATTCTACTATGTGAATTTCAGTTCTCTGTGGGATTTAGCTTGGACTATACTTCATTCCTCCACAGCACACATCCAAGCTCAGGAGAAAGTCACAGAAAACCTGTGCTAGGCAGGACATCAAGGTTGTGACACAGAAGCTATCTGGGACTTTTTACTACTAGGTTGAGGAAATAGTAAGAAAGGGACTACCCAAATGGATCTCCACTGAGGGGACAGCACATTAAGACCATGGAGGTTTGGAGTGAAATATTGTCCATGTCAGACTTCTGCTCTGAATTTGAACAAAGCATCTATTTCACTTCATCTTAATTCCTCTCTCTAAATGACAGGGGAAGTGGGCCACAGTAACTCTCAATACTATAAAGATTTAAAAAATATGAAACACCATATTCATGATTCTTTCCAACAGCAATAAAAGTGATATTCAACTTGAAAATAGCAACATTTTTTATATCCCACAGAAGGAAGAGCAGTACCACTGTGAGCTGTTCCAGGCTAAATATTTGCCATCCCCTTTACACTGCCTTTTACATTTACTGCAAAGCTTTTCACAAGTAGGCAGCTTCAAAGATTAGTGTAAATGGAAGAAATGACAGAAGGATGTGAGCTGTTGGGGTTAATATGTGGGTGGCACCATTTTCCTTGCTTCTTACCCCAGGAACCCAGCACCTCTAGCTATCTTTTCTCTTCCTCCCCTTTCCTTTTCTTCCTATTCTATTTTTTTCTTCTTCCTTACTGACTGAAAATTTGCAGAAAGGCTATTTCAAAGTCTTCTTGTTTATATTTGCACTAGATTGGGTCAGGCAACCTTGGTCTCTGCTCTCATCAGATGCAACCCAAAGCACCATGCAGACATGCCGTCTGTCACTTAGCCAGTTCCAGGCCTGGAATCCTTGTAGCCACCTCAGCACCATGCCACACTTGTGTTAATTAACCCAGGCACATGCTGGTTTGGCTATAACGCTTCCAGAGCCTGAGCATTATCTGTGTTGTGCTGTGATGTTATATATGTTCTAGACTGTCACTCCTCATTGTCACAAATACCTTTGCATTATACTTTATAATGCTTCTATTGATTAATTCCTATATCAACAACTTAGCTTTTATCTTTTTTGTAATATCAATCTTCCTATCTTTTCTAACTTCACCATTACAATTGTCTTTTCTCTTCTTTTAAGACTTGTACTTGCAGTCTTCCTTCTCTTGTTTTGGTATATCCGCTCTATTGACAATTTGCTGCTTTGTTCTTCTGTCAGCTTTTTTTTAAAAAATATTTATTTATTTTATTATTACAATTTTTAATCTTGTCTTTCCGAGGAAGAGGCCAAGTGTGGGAGCATGACTCACAAAAGCTACAGCATTTTTCAACTACCTGTAGTGCCATGAACCACTGCAATGCAAATGAGTTGGCAGCTATATTTTTTTTTCTCAATTTTCTATTTATAGAGCTTGTTTCTTGCTTTCATAGAAATTGAGTTTTAATGCAATAGCAGGATAGTGGAAGTCCTAACACTAGACATGCCACATTCCAGCATTTGAAGTATTTTTAGGCTGAGAAGACAAAGATTTCTATTCCCTGGTGCCTCACGGTATCTCTCTTTTACACAGAGAAAAAAAGAATGCTGCTGGCAGATGCTTCCTGTGTTTGCACCAGCTCTTGGCAGTTCTCTGCTCCCACAGGGTGTTAGTTGCATGTATCACTCTCCACACACTCTCTGGTGAAAGAAGAACACTGCCAAAAGCATAGCAAAGAAAGCTGTCTCTTAGGGCCTTCTATATCCAATAGCTAAAGGACTGTCTGCATCTCCTGTTATGGCTGTTGAATTAAGATATTCAGAGACACTAATCTATCCTAGTGATTTCCATTGTATTTTTGATAAGCTGCTCCTACCAAGTTTTCACTGCACAGTGCACCAGCCAAGTACATGGGGAAATGGACAATTTCTTCCAACTCTGCACAGAGATTTGTAATAGAAATGTTAAAGTTGCTAGGAATGTAGAGCACATGGGTGTGGAAACACCAGAAGGAATAAGAAGAGAAAGGGATAAAAGGATGCCAAGTTTTGATGACACATCCCATCGTGAAGATTCCAGAATATCTATCTATACGGTTTCTCAGTAACACACAGAGCAGGAAAACAAAGGACAGCCTAAAACAAAGGGTAGGCCAACACAATCTGGAGATGATGTCAGGAAGATAAAGAACTGCTCTGAAGCCCTCAGTCATCCAGACACAGGCAGAAAGGGTAGTAAGTCAGCAGTGCTGCCTAAAATTTGTCAGAGGCCAAACAAGATGGAAACTCACAAAACATCAATCACCATTAGAACACAATGCACATCTGGAAACCAAACCATGGCTGCCAACCATACTAACCAAATGTTTGTTCCTCTCTTTCTCCAGCCCACTTCACACAAAAGGAGGACAGTCATCCTCTACAAAGACTAAGTGTTCAGACATCTTAAACACATTTAAAAGGTATTTTAAGAAAACGACCTCTCAAGGCATAAATCCAGAGACAGCAACTTAAACGAAATCACTTCCGTACATATAACTGACACAGAATCTTAGCTCCCTTTGAGCAAATACCAAAGACAGAACATCGCTGTTTGAAGGAACACTTGACTAGAACCATGTTTTCAAAGCAGACAGTTGTAACATTAACTGGAACAGCACGATGAGAAAATAAGTTCAACTTCAGTTAAAAGAAACAGTCTCAAATATGAAAACTTAGAGAATTTGAAGAGACTTCTAAGGCATTCACAGACTCCCTGTAAAAATCAGCATGCAGTTAATCATTTACACCAATACGCCAGTGTCAGCAAAATCAAATATGGTTGGCCAATAACTTCAGGCACAGTTATTACCCTGCAATGAAGTACTTCTTCAAACAGTTAATTACATGGTAGATACCATTCCTTTGTGCAAAGATTTTGTAGGTTTTTTTTTTTCCCAATCAGCTTCTGTGGCTGATTTCAACAATTTATATCATACTAAAAGAAAGGTTCAGAGTGTCTCCAGCAAAGTTCTGAACACAGTATTTTTAAAAGCTTTACAGCAAGTGGTCTAAAATAATGGTCAACCTATCTAATGACAAATCTATTCAGCAATTAAGTCCTCTGCGTTTCACTTTAGGCTAAACCTCTGTTACATGATGAATTGGTGCTAAGTGGATGCCTGGTGTTCTGAATGGGAATGTTACACTGCAGATACCTTTGTAACTCCTATTGCAATTGCTCAGTTCTCAGACAGCTTCCCTGAAAATGGATTGCAAATAATACTAATTCTTACACAGAGTTGGAGGGCTGGAGGTTGGGAGGTTGCATGTGTGTGCATGTGTGTATTTGTGCGTGGTGGCAGGGAGGTGTCTTTTTGAAGCTATATTTATGAAAACTCCTCCGTTGCTACATAATCACCACTACTGTGCAAGGTGTTAATGGGACTGACCAAAACTGTAACAAAAATTACTATGTGAACACCTGGGAATGAGAGTGGCCTCCTGAAAAATGCCTGTAAACATATATACCCCAAACAACAAACTATTCTGCAACTTCATAATCAGAATTAATTCTCTCATATACATTGTCTGAGTGACTAGCTGCTTTTGGGGTTAGAATCAAGACCTAGAATTAACACCAGAAGCTTTGAACCAATCAAAGATAAAATAAAATTACAGGTATAAAGATGGCATTGTAAGGAAGATGTATTATTATGCAAGAAGACATTAAAAAGTTCAGTATTTATCAATTCTTAAAGATGCAGTTATAAAGAAATGAAGTCTGAAAAAAGACATGTAGACAACAGTAACAGAACTATGTAAAGTGATGGAAAATTTCAGATCTTATAATTGGATCTGGGAGACCAGAATTCATCTTCCTAAAGCACTTCTCTGAGACACATTAAAAAAAAAAATCACTGAAGAGATGTAAGAGATTAGTGGTCAAATGCTCCATTTAACTAAGTACAGTAATACTACTGCCCCACTGACAGAAAGACTGAGAAGGTGGTTCACCTTGCACCTCCACAGGTTAAAACCCATTCGTTTGTTAGAACCCAATGTCCCACTGGGTTCTCTCCCTTTCTATAATAACATGGAACTTGGCATTTCTGAAGGCAGCATTTACAACACAGTTGAAAATGGGCTTCCATCAGCTATTTGACACAAGATTATAGTTACGTTATTAAACTCCTTACATCAATCTACTGGTGAGCAAGTTGTAGCTGTAGAACTGCATACATGGGTGGTTCAAACTTTTCTGAAACTGAAATACATGCTCTGGCTCACCAGGAAAACTGTTTTAAAGAGGAAAATATCCTTAATCCTGTTTACAATAAATTGTTCCCAAAATCCATGCTATTGTTGAAGTGCCAATTGACTGATGGCCCAAATCTTTGACTCCTGGCCTATTTGGAAGAGGGTACTGCTTCTGAAGTTTGCAAAAGAGAGAATATTGTCCTTTCTTTTTTTTTTTTTTCTCTCCTGAACCTGATGAGTCAAAGGGAAGTAGAAGATAAATGAACTAGACTGAGTTCTTAATGATTTATACCTCACAACTGACGCCAAAATGTGGATACCTCCAGGTGGATTTTGCAGCCTCTGGGTGAAATGGCATAAACTGACTGAATTCCTTTGAAAACAGCAATTTGAAAAATATTTTTTAACAAGAAATCAGCTTCAAAGGGAGTTTTTTTTTTATTTTCTGTCTCTGTAGAGACACAGACATTATTTATAAGTCCAGATGGTAAATAATATAAAATCAAAATATGCAAGCAATTACAGCCTGCATCATTAATATGAAAACTGCCCAATACCTTGTAATTTCTTCTTGTAAGAGAAATAATATTAGCATTTGCAATAGTTGTGTAGAACATTAACTTCTGTATAAAAGCACCAGACTGACAGAAAAGGTAGTTCTTCAGTTTATTTCAGGAATTGTAGATGTGTCTGAAATTTTAATATGTACTTACATACATTTTTTTATTCTCTGTGTAATTCTCGGGTATTTCCTAGTAATTTTTTGTGAGCATTGGTTCTCAGAAATACCAATAAAATCTTCACAATTTTTTTTTTTTAAGTCAGCACACTCCAAATCAATTGGAATATCAAGAGAAAAAGATTAACACATACTGCCCAATATTTCATGATTTATTTCAAGGGACTATAACTAGTACAATAGAAAATATATCCCAGAAATTTTCCTTAAGGACTGTGATACCACAAATGTAAGTCCAAAACAAACTATGCAAAACACAGTAGTAACAATATGTAATAAACTTAAATTCTGTTTCTTTTTGTATACTTACCTGCCCTAAATTCAGATGGAAATAATAGCAGCAATAGATAGCAAAATATAGATAGAAAACATTTTACCAAGTTTTCATGCTAGGCCTTTGAATGGCAATAATAATTGAAGGAAAACGTCAAATTCTTTTTTTTTTTTTTTTTCCGTTGTCTATTCCATTGGTATGTATCTATGTTTAATTTTAATTTTTAGGTAAAATGACATAGCTGGCTATTAACTTCTTACCAAACCTCCACAGAATCTTTGATAATATAAGATATTTTCCTGCATAAATGCTGACTGTGATGGCAATGTACCTGCAGTCATCCCACACAAGTCATTTTCTGTTCTGAAGTACTGAACATACTGTTCTCTTTCAAAACTTCTGCCAGTAGTTTTAACTAAACAGAGCTTATCCTGAAAGGGTAGAAGCACATTTAGAGCTGTGAATAAGAAAAAACATAGTAAGGTAACATTAGAAGAGGTCTCAGGATCCACAAGTGTCTGTCCTCCAGCAGGAAAGGAAGCTCACACAGATCATCTCTGACCAATATAAAATTTATTGACTCCAACCAGCAAGAACTGAAGGAGATTCCAAACACTTTCTTGGTAGGCTTTTCCAGTGCTTTACAAGCCTCACCATTTAAAAGTGGTTTCCTCATTTCTTAACATCTATAAATTATTCCCTTTTGTTCTTCTGGTAATACTGGGATGAGGGAAAGTATTTCTCATCTTTTTATTAGGGATTCAAGCATCTTGTAAAAGAGATGATGCTATTGTCTTTTTGAATTTATCAGAGATTATTTCTTTCATGGCTTTCAATATTTTCAAAACCCGTTGAATTTATTTTCTTCTGGACATCCTTCACTTTGCCTTCACTCCTTCAAAGATGTTGCTTAAAGCTTCACACACTATTAAAGTTGAAGGATTTACCAATGTCAGAGAATAACATTTAACTCCCATGTGTTACAAGCAAAACTCCTGCTACTTCATTTCAGTTTAAGATCTGTGATTTTCCTCCTACAGCAAGAAGAAAAGTTTATTTGACCTTTTTCTTGTTCTAGACATGTGGCTAACCATCTGCTGCAAAGCCTGGGTTCCTCCACTATACTACCATTGATTAGTCAGTTCATCATTTCTGAAAGCTTATTCTGGTACTTTCCTGATATATTTTAAAAATTCCTGATACAGCAAAAGTTTTAAGTATATGCTCTATTCTATCAGCAAACCTTTAGAAATGAAAATATTAGCCAGAACTGCAACAAGCAACCCTTTGCAGGATACTACTGGATGTCCTTTTAAGTTGAGAGAAAACCACAGAGAGGGATGAGAGGTAGCACATCAGCCAGTTGCACAAATACTACATAACAGTTTCACCTGGTCAATATGTCACTAGTTTGTTTACTGATGTAATGTAAGATGACATAAAAAAATTTACCAGGGTAATACTACAGAGTGTTCTCCCTTTCTTTGTCCACTAGATGATGATTTTCCATTTAGGAAAGTAAACAGATTTGTTTGACACAATTATTTCTTGTCAAATTCATCTGGTTGCTTTTTTCTTCTTTAATTACCCTCCAGGTCCTAAAAATTGATTCATAACTCATTTAGAGTTGTTTTGTTTTGGTTTTTTTTTTTAATTCCCTAGCACTGCATATTGTGTTCATTTTTTTTCCCCACCCTTGAACTACATGTTCTATGTACTATTTGCTCTTCTTCAGTCCCCTAGGATTTAACCAGTCCATCATTTCTCAAAAGTAATTAATGATTCAAAAAGTGCTTCTCACTTTTTTTAAACCCTTGTGAAAAAAAAAATACTTCAGAGTTTGCCAATTAAAAACATCCAAGTTAATGAAAAGCTCTTAAAGTTATTCTTTCCGTGTCCACATTAAAAATTTATGGTTTTGAAATCTAATTGCATTGTATCTTTTTTCAGAAAGCCAAAACAAAGATTTTAATGCTATTATTCACTCTTCCATTTTGAAGTGATGGATACTTTATTTCTCTCTATTTTTCATGAATGCATTAGAAACTTCTCATCTTTCTTGCCAATTAAATATTTTACATGATACCTTGCCTTCCTATATTGTTTGCTCATATTATCTACTGTTGTCTTAGGCCATTCTTCAAATGCAACCCTGATGCAGAAAAACAATCCTTGAGCACATAAGAAGTAATGTAATGGAAGTACCTTCCCAATCATTAGTGATTACATTTCAGAAATGATGGAGGAAAGCTGGACTGCCAGGGACTCATAAGGAGCACACAAAACAAATTGAAAATATAACTGAGAAATGAGGAGCATGGGCACCACTGTGGAAATATTGAAAAAAAACCACCAAAACAAAACCAACCAACAAAAAAACAAAACAAAACAAAAAAAGGGCAAACCAAAACAAACCCAACACAAAATAGCAACAAAACCCAGTGATACCATATGCTTCATATCCCTTCTTCTGTACTAGAATAGCTTGCTACTGTTTTTAAAACATATCACATTTTTTCATCACATATTTAGAGACTGTATGAAGAGAGAGCTTTATTAGATAATTTTCCCAATAAACTTTTCCTGTCTTCAAAAAGTTCCATTTTTCCCAGGTTTACTAACTCTACTTTGCCACTCTATTCCTTTCCATGGTGTTAAGAGCACCTCCATTTCACAAACACTTTCAGCATATTAATAGGCCACTTTAATTTCTCCATGCATTCTCCCTATAGATTGAGAATATAACCTAAAATAGTCACATTCTGTAACTCCTCCACCTTCTGAAACAAAAGCAAAGCTGTCAGTGTAGCTTTGCAATACCTTTCAGGCTTGCTATGACATCTCATGCTGATTTTCCTCTGTAACTGAAGCCTCCTCATGAGCTTCTTTCTTTGTATAGCTATTTAAATTTCTCAGAAAGATATATGACAAATAGGTGAATTTCTTGTTTTTCTCATGCTTAACCACTGATATTGTATGTTTGTAGAAGTTTGAAAAACAAGACAAGATCTTCGTGAGGCATTAAACACAGAGAATCATAGAAAGGTAGGGGTTGGAAGGGACCTCTGGAGATCAACAAGCCAACGCCCCTGACAGAACAGGATCACTGAAGGCAAAACACCCAGGAACACATCTAGGTTGTGCTGGAAAGTCTCTAGAGAAGGAGACTCCACACCCTCTCTGGGCAGCCCATTCCAGGGTGCTCTCACTCTCAGAGTAAAGAAGCTTTTGCTCATGTTGAGATGGAGCTTCAAGTGTTCCAGTTTGTGACCATTACCTCTCATCCAATCACAGCGCACCACTGAAAAGAGACTGGGCCCTTCTACTTGACACCCACCCTTCAGATACTTGTAAACATTAATGAAATCCCCTCTTTGTCTTCTCTTCTTCAGGCTATACAGCTCCAGGGGTCTCAGTCTTTCCTCATAAGAGAAATTTTCCAATCCTTGAATCATCTCTGTAGCTCCCCGTTGGATTCTCTCTAGTATTTCCCTGTCCCTCTTGAACTGGGGAGCCCAGAACTGGCCACAATACTCCAGATGTGGTCTCACTAGAGCAGAGTAGAATGCCTGGAGTTTTTCTCTACATCAGCTGGAGAAAATTGCAGTTCCAGAATAGCCTGAATTTTCCATTTTTACTCATGCTGACAGTACTTTATTCCATAAGCAGTTACACTGATTTAGTTACTTACTCCAGGTTTAAGTATAAATAATACCAGAAAGAAAACTTGGGCTGAAGTAATAGTGGGGGGAAAATCAGTGACACAGCACTTGACTATACTTTTCTTAATCAGTTCTCTCTGTATCTGTACTTGTGTGACTCACAGTTAAAGACTGGAACATTAATGATTTATTCATGCCCAATGAGATATTTAAACTGGTTAGATTAAGTATTTTTAATAAAATACAAATATAGGATGTAGGCTTATGCAGATAAAGCAAATTAAAATGGATAAGTACTGCTATTTACAAAAAGTGTGCAGCAGCACAGTTAATAAATATGTGTAACATACAATGTTTAATTAACAGTTTAATTAGGGAATACCTACATACACTACAGGATTCAAAGACAGTTTTTTCTTGAGTGTGACTTGATTCTCATAAGCATAAAGTGTAAGAGAACAGAGATCAACTACAGGCAGGAATGGCATATGTAATCAAATACATTGGAGACATTTATGTCTTTCACTATCCAATTCCTACTAGGTTTTTTATATAAAATATAAAAGAAATAGAACACTCTCAGGAATGTTCATCTAAAATAGCAAATTAATGTTGAATTGTTCATTTGTCTCCACTCAGTATAAAAGGAGTCTAAACTAGTTCCAGTGTAGACATCTACATTAAAGTCCTCTAAGTTATGATGAAATTAATCTTCAACAAAGCACCAGTTCTACAGGTGCCCTCCTCAAAGCTCACACATAACTGGGATAATAGTTTCAACTGCAAAAGAATAATTTCAATTGCAGACATAATATAAAACAACTCTTGATTAAGTAGAAGTCTGTATAATTCTAGAGCATAAATACTCCCAGTGAGTGAACAGCATGGTCATCTGAAATGAAAGACTGAGATGGTGATATCAGTACAGGCAGTTGGTTGAGAAAGAGAAAAAAACAGGAATAAGTTTATCCACCTTATGATTCACACAATAACACTTGGTGTGAAGCCGTACCAATACATCAAGTCTAACCACGAGGGTCTGCAGTTTACTGCAGTGTTTGGTACCACGGCTATAGAGGCTGTGCCATTCTTCAGGGTATAAAGATAATACATCTTCACCCTGTGTCCTTTTTACTATTTTACATTTCACTGTAATCACTCTAGACTCTCCTTCATCATCACCCCTTTAACAGAGATACCAAGAACTCGGTTACAGTAGCTTCACTATTAGTGCATACCACTAGGACCCAAATTAATTGTTACAGGCAGCTATAAAGCCCAGGTTTTTGCCACAGAGAGACATTAAACTACCTAAGGAGGATCATTCATTCTACATACAGTGTAAATCCAGCTCATCTCAAACCTGCATATTTGCAGATCCAACTGCACTACTCTTGCATCTAAAGCTTTTGCTCACAGACAGCAGATTTTCTTTTCTGTCAGGACATGACAACAGCCACCTCCCAGCTGTCCTCTTGCCTGAGGAGCCAGATAATATAAGAAAAGGCCAGGATGCATCCCGGTGAATAGTGCCAGCAATGACAACCCACCTCTGTATGGCACCATTGGCAGGGGAAAAGCCCTAGTCACAAGATCCCATCACCAGAGGAACCACAGATACATCAGGAAGGTTGGCAGCTACCTTGGCAGCCTACTTCTGAGACTTATCTGGTGCAACATGGAAAAGCAGCAGAAGTAAGCCAAGTCAAACATTTTGGGCTAGAAATAGCCCATGGACTGATGTCTCATCCTTCCTCTATATGCAGTAACACATTAAAGCATATTTAATGAGTTATCTCTTCAGGGTATTCCTGACATATAGAAAAGACCTACTACAAGATGTTAATTGGATCAAAGAGGTTAGTAGCATAAAATCTATGTGAATAAAGGATTAAACAGACATAACAGCAGAGGGAAACTGTAAACAAACAGATCAGAGAACAAAGTCCTTGTGACTGCATTTCAAACATATAATCTCAGAAATCGTCATCATATTTTATTAGTGATTTTACCTAGGGCAGAGAATAATACCAGGTTGATTTTATGGCAATTCTAATTAATCAGTAACAACATTTTTAACACTCCTTAAGTTAATTTTCAACTTTTTTCACTGTCAAGTTGTTGAGATGTTTTTACCAATTCCCTACATTAAGCACTGAAATGGAGTATTTTAACCAATGAAACAAAGAAAAAAAGAAACAAAAAAGAGCAAAACTCCAAACCCACCATATATAGCTTCCCAACTCTTATATGCAGCTAACAGCTTAAGAGAAGATTAACCTCAGTTTGGTATTTCAACTCCTTCAAACTATAATTACAGAGTAGTTCACAAGAGCCCTTTGCAGGAGTTAGTGTAAATGTCAAAGGAGAGAATGCTATGAAATCTCTGAGGAGTTCCACTTTTTTTTTTTTTTTTGTGATCACGGCTAAGATATGGAGAATGCAAAGTGATGTTTTACTAACAGATAATAAAAAAAGGCTGACAACATTGAATAGAGGGTTCTCCATAATAATTATTCAAGTAATGTAATGCCAAATGAAGAAATACATGCCTGTATTTTTCCCACCCAATGATACTTATTTCCCTCCTTGCTGGTTTTCTGTCTGCCTCCTCTTTTCTGTAATCTTTTAAATTTCCTTTGGAACAACAAGTTTGGCAAACACCTATACTTCAAAGTCCTGCCCTACCATCATTTACTGAGTGCTTATAAATCACCTGGTAAGTACCTAGAATGGATTTTCCACTGCCTTGTCAGCCTGACCATAAAAAAATGAAAGATCGTTGATTCAGACAGAAAACAACCATGCCAATAATTTTAGTAGGTCATAACCTGAAACTAGGCTGCCTTATATATACAGTATGTACAGATTTACTAATATTACAGATTATTACTCAGAATCAAGCAGGTAAAGGTAAGTAAATTGTAACTAAATAATCATACTTTTGTAAATTCCTCACTTAGCATTGTAGAATGGTTTGGGTTTGAAGGGGCCTTAAAGATCTAGTTACAAACTAAAACTGCCATGGGCAGGGACACCTTCCACTAGACCAGGTTGCTCAAAGACTTGACCAACCTGGTCTTCAACACTTCCATTGAAGGGGCATCCTCAGCCTCTCTAGGCAACCTCTTCCAGTGCCTCACCACCTTCACAGAACTTCCTAATAGCTAATCTAAATCTACCCTCTTACCTCTCCTCCCATCACTGCACTCCCTGATAAAAGTCCCTCCCCATCTTTCATGTAGGCCTCCTTTAAGTACTGATAGAAGCCTATAAGGCTTCCACAGAATTCTGGTCATCTGGCACAGCTTTTTCATCCACAGTCAAGGAAGAACTCCAAACAAAAGCAAAAAGTTAAGAAAAATCCTATCAGTATCAGAGTCAGTGTTGCCAAATACGATAAAAGACAATTACAGGGACTTAAACTAGACTTGCATATGGCACTGGGAATAAAGAAATCTTGCAGAATAGTATAGTTCTTTCTTTTTCACCTTATGTCTTCTTACAGTTTTTTGGTATATTCAGAAAAAGAAGCTGTCTCTGAACCTATGTTATTACAGCAATTGGAGGAGTGATGAATATTACACAAAATGTAATACAGAGATGATATGTTATTCAGTAAAGTATATGAAGAAGAAGATCACAGACCAAACAAAAGTTGATGACCAATGCAAGGCTGATGACCCTCTACTCCAATTCTGAAGGGAAAAAGGAAATAAATGCAACCTTGGCAAGAGATATGGTTATTATTGGGGTCTAGATAGAAACAAATAGCCATAAAACTTAGATATAGGCTACTAAAATACCTCAAATTAGTCAATGAAAAAGCCACTGTACTGCCAGTGTCAGGTAAAACCGGATAGATGATTATGGAAAAGTAGTGACAGACATGACACAGTTTCCAAACTACTATAAGAGAAAGCAGTGACATAAAGTAAATGGAGATCAAAGTCAGAATATATATATAGAAAAAGCAAATATATCAACACCAGAGCTAAGTGTGAAGAAAAATTTACCAGGCAATTTTGCTCTTGGGACTTGGAAAAAGATGTTGTGAAGGACAAGAATATCATAGATTACCCTTTTGTAAGAGTTGGGGTGAGGGTAGAAGAAAAAAGCCCTGAAAGCCCAGCAAGGTCAAACAGGATTATATTCACTGTAAGTTTAGAGAAATCTTTAGCAGCATTGAGCAAATGTTGGGTAGGGGACTGTTTGAACTAGATACTGAAAGTAAATAACCTCTTCTTATTTTCAGTCCAGGTCAGGAGAACTTAGAACAGATGAAATTCAGAGCCTAAAGTAGGAGCAAATCCTCATTAAGAGTATACTCAAATGAGGGGTCAGGGAGCAAAGTAATTGCATGAGAATTTATAAACATCTTCCATAGTTACTGAAGGTATTGAAACCTGTTGCTTGCAGCAGAAACAAAGACCAAGTTAAACCCTCTTGGTTTTTTAAGGTCTTAGAAGTAGGAAACATGAATAGTCAGAATCATTTGAAGAATAATAGGGCTGTTTAAGTAAATCTTTCCCTTAGCTTCATACACACAGGCTTTGAGTTTTGGGTAACACATGAAGGAAGAACACATCCATGAAGCACATTGACAGGCTGATACTTAGGACAGCCATCACCTTTCAATGATACAACTGTTACAACAGGATTTCACTATAACAAAATAACCTATGCTGTGGTATGCCATTTTACTTACACCACATGATCACATCCGGTGCGGAGATCTCTGACTGGGCAAAGTGTTGTTAGCGACTCAGAGAGACATTTGTACCAACGTGTAGTTAATTATCGCTTTAAGAGGCAATAGCACTTGTGACTCTTTAGATTCTAGAGTGCATATTTCTGCAACTTATTTTGGAGTAAACCTCAACAATCATGACATAAAAAAATTCAACAGGTAAAATTAGAAGATCCATAAAAAAGAAGAAGCTTAAACACCTTTGGTCTGCATGATACAAGGGCAGACTGGTTACTTGAGCCTCAGCTGAATTTCACCTAATAGCAAGAGGTATATGAAGAGACTTTCCAAAACAAAATACTCCACTTACAAGTGAGTTTAAATAGTACAGATTTAGAAACATTTAAATTCATATTACTGACATCTTTCAGACTAAGAAGAAAAAAGAAAAAGACCACATAATGGCTATTAGTGCACTATTCTTGCATACACATCTAGGAGACATAACTGCACTCTTTAAAATTTAGCAATAAGCAAACCTGGGTTAGGGAAAACCCTGGTATCAATAACATGCTGAGGGATGATGGAGTTGAGAGAAATTATGCAGAAAAGGGGATACTGGTGGATGAAAAGCTGGACAAGACCTAACAGAGTGCACTCGCAATTGAGAAGGCCAACCATATCCTGGGCTTCATCAAAAGAGATATGGACAGAAAGACAAGGGAAGTAATTCTGCCCTTCTGCTCTTCTCTAGTGAGACCCAGCCTGTAGCACTGTGTCCAGCTCTGGTGTCCTCAGCATAAGAAGGACATTAGCCTCTTGGGCAGGTCCAGAGAAGGGCCATGAAGATGATCAGAGGGCTGGAGCACCTCTTCTGTGAGGACAGGCTGAGTTGGGCTTATTCATCCTGGAGAAAAGAAGGCTGCCAAAAGACCTTACTATGGCCTTTTAAAAGGGGACTGTAAGAATGAAGGAGGCAATTGTTTTAGCAGGGACTGTTATGACAGGATAAAGGGTAATTGTTTTAAACTAAAAGAGAGTAGATTTAGATGAACTCTCTATTTACTTACAAAGTCTTAGTCTTTAAATGCTCACAGACCACACTATTCTTAAACCATATTTTGGATGGCAAGCTATAAGTCAATATAAATGTACCATTTATATTTTTCCTAGTTTTCCATTTATAAAAACATCCATACATCAACTTGCTTATATGGTATTCTCCAGAGATGTTCAGCAGCATTGTCCTTTGCTTCTGGGCATGTCAGAGTTTAACAGGGGTATATACTCACTAGCAAAATGGCTACCTACCAAACAGCATTAATAAACCTTGAGTTTTGATCAGACATCACAATTCTCTAACAAAAAACATTCTTCAAAGCCTTAGTTGCCAGTTGAAATCCTTACACAGTACAAAATCTACTAGAAGCTTTGCAATGCAGTAATACAGTTTGTTTTCTTCCCTCTGTAATCCTCTCTTCATAAATTGCCTGGCATTCTGGAGAGAACCACTGTAGCAATAGCACTTATTTTTGCCCACTGGCACAAAGCAACAACAGAAACACATTTTGTTTTGTTCTTGTTCTGAAAGTAGTTCATTCCTCTACCACAAATTCACAGCTGAATTTCTCTCTTTTATTCATAACACCATCAAATGGCAGAAAATGGAATGGTTCCATGAAACAATAAAAAGTGGACCAACTTTGTCACCAGGTTTCTAATACAGATTTAGCCAAGACATGAGAAAGTTATGGACAATTCTCTGATTCTAATGTAAATGTTTGTGTATCTTTGGATGTGCTATAGTAATATAGCATAGTTTAATGTACTAGACATGAGAAAGTTATGGACAATTCTCTGATTCTAATGTAAATGTTTGTGTATCTTTGGATGTGCTATAGTAATATAGCATAGTTTAATGTACTAAACATGAATAGGCGAGTTTGTATATTACACGTTATTAACAGGAAAAAGCAAGGGAGACATTTGCACACTAAACAAACCTAAGTAAATAATAAAATAACTAGCAGCTGGGAACATGTTTGGTGAGTTACTTAAATGGGATATGCAATACAACTTGCTATTTCTATATCAATAACCTATCAGCCACACCAGTAAGCATACACCATACTCCTTTATTGCCATTGTTTCTAAGCAAAATACTGCCATAGGATCAAAACCACCCACCTTCCTATTAGTCTTAAACTCTACTTTCATATATGATCTATTTTTAACCTGGATTTGTATAGAATACAGCACCATAATTTTCACAAATGACAAATTTTCCAAGATACCACTATAATAAAACATTTATAATCACCCTTGATTTATCCAGTGTATTGAGAGGTATATTTACAATGTGACTCTATAATATTCATCTCAATGTATTATTCATTGACCGACTCAAAGCACCAGTCACCAGTGTAAAAATATGCTTTTAAGCACATCAAGGCTTTATCAACTGCACCATCACTTTTAAGTACTTCTCTGTAGACCACTTATGTTAGACACTTCTTTGTCTGTCACAAAATACTCCTTTCCTCATCTGTCCTTTCTGTCCACAAAATTCAAGACATCAAACTAATTGAAGGGCAAACACATTACTCATTTGAAACTAGTCATGTTGTATTTCACAAATCCTTTGTTGCATAATACTACATAGAAAATAACTTTCGTCATGGCAAGATTGGTCACAAGTAGATGATGAAAGTGCATTAAGACCCCTGAGATGAAAAAGCGAAGCTATTTCAGCAAAGCTAGTTGGTCATGTTCCCTTCCTCAGTAAAGAGAGACAGGTATATTGAGGGGAAATTCTGTATCTAAAAGATGTCAGCTAGAACCCACAGCAGTGCCCTTCCATTCCCTCACTCTGTAGAGCAAGCCTTGTCATCTTGCATAGACTACTTTTTATACATCCAGAGTGTATATTCTTACATTTTTGTGACTCTACATTCTTCACATGTCTTCATTCTGTGTTCAAGATCCAGTCCTATCTCCATTAACCTAAATTATACCAGAACAACCATTTAGAAAGACTGGAGATTTTGGTAACCCACCCTTCTCTGTCAAAGTGTTAACAAAGATACTTGAAAGATAAACTTCTCAATTAAATCATCTCTAATAGATATAAATATATTTAACATTTTGTTTTTCTTGCCTAAGTAGAATATTCATTTAAATTAAGTAGGAAATATTCCTGTAAATATGCTGAATAGTCATTGAAATATGTAATATTATAGTAACATTCTGACTTATTTTAAGTTTTAGTGTAAAATATATTTCTACAAATAAAGGTGATAGTGTCTTAATCACTTGCAAAAAGGTTCTAGAGACTTTAATAGCAAAGCTGTTCATCAGTGTCTGTCCTTAAGCCATTCCTTCCCACACTTGCTCAAATAAAGAGTAGAACTGAAAAGTGAATTGTTTCTCTTACACTAACTAGGAGTTAAGACTGGTAGTCAGAATGTTAAACTCCTCTATTTATTTATTACCTAGATTGAAGTTTTCAAGGAATCTTTTACTGTCTTCAGAGAAGATAAATCTCCCAGATGAAGGTTCAGCTTTTGTCATCCCTTAAGAGTTTCCTTCTTTTCTAGTACTTCTAGTTATTAACATTTGAATTTTGTCCATCAGGTCTGGCATTGTGACCCCACAATATTCATGGCTTATTAGAATTGCTTTTGGCTTTGTTTCAGAAAGGCACTGAAAGTGTGTGTGTTTTTGCCTATTTCTGTGCTTTTGATTTTTGTAAAGACATCACTGTTTTTTAGGAATCATTGATGTTTAAGCTGTAATTGACCAACTTTATTTGCAGGGCATGTCAAACTCCAAAGCAAAAGCTTTAAAAAAAAATTGAGAGATTTGTTGAGGTGCTTCTTGTTACAAACATGGTGAAAGTAGACACAGTTTGTCACACAGAAATATATCTCCTACTCCAAGAAGTCCACTGGAAAGAAAACTCTACACTCTGGTTTAAAATTAGGCTGTAATGTCTGCAAGATCACTGCATATGTGTATGGGGTTATGAGACCCAAGATATAGTTATAAAGTCAGGCAAAAATCCCACAAACATATAACTGATTTTCTTTCCTTCTCTGAACATCTGTAAATAGGTTTGCTTCTGTATATTACTGTGAGTGCAGTGACATATACAGATACACAGCAAACCCAAACCAGACGTGATTATTAGACTACCTGAGACAGAAGGAAATCAAAACAATGTTTATTGTATAACATATTTATAACATAAATGTAAACTGAGACTGCAGCACAGGTAAAGCCTGTGAAAGGGTTAATTACAGAATCACAGAATGTCTTTGATTGGAAGAGACCTTCAAAATCATCTAGTTCAATCTTCAACCCAACACTGCAAGCTTAGCGCTAAACCATGTCCACACACAATTTAAATGCCTCCAGGAATAGTGACTCCACCACTGCCCTGGGCAGACCATTCCAATGGTTGTGAACCCTTTCAGTGAAGAAATGTTTCCTACTATCCAGCCTAAACCTCCTCTGGCACAGCTTGCATCCATTCCTTCTGGTCCTGTCACATGTCACCAGGGAGAAGAGGCTGTCTCCGTCCTCACTCCAACCTCCTTTCAGGTAGCTGTAGAGAGCAATAAGGTCTCCCCTCAGCCTCCCCTTCTCCATACTAAACAACCCCAGCTCCCTCAGCTGCTCCTCATAGGACTTGTGCTCTGGGCCCTTCATGAACTTTATTGCCTTTTTCTGGACCCACTCCAGCGCTTCGATGAACTTCTTATAGTGAGGGGCCCAGAACTGAATGCAATATTCAAGGTGTGGCCTCACTGGTGCTGAGTACAGGGTGATGATCACCTCCCTATTCCTGCTGGCCAGTGTTTTTACTTCAAGCCAGGATGCCATTTGCCTTCTTGGCCACCTGTGTGCACTGCTGACTCCTATTTAGTCGACTATCAATACCCCCAGGTCCTGTTCCAACTTGCAGCTTTCCAACCACACATCTCCTACACTGTAGCTTGCCGTGGGGTTGTTATGAGCCAAGTGCAGGACCTGGCACTTGGCCTTATTGAACACCACGCAATTAACCTTGGCCCACTGATCTAGTCTGTCTAGATCCTGCTGTAAAGCTTCCCTACCCTCTAGCAAAATTGACACACCCACCTAGCTTGGTGTCACCTGCAAATTTACTGAGGGTACACTCAATACCCTCATCGAGATCATTAATAAAGGTATTGCAGAGAACAGGCCCTAGCACTGAACCCTAGGGAATAATTATAGTTAGCCAGCAGTCTCAGCCCTACAGTAAAACCCTTCAAATATTGGTAAAGTTTAAGAAGACAGGGATAAATACGTTTCCTCAGAGACTAGAGAAGACACTTACAGGGATGAGCTGTTAAGATTTCCTCCAGGGATTCCCACTGTTATTCTCTACATATTTTCATTTTCTTTGCACTCTTCATTCTCACTAGAGGATTACCTATATCATTCTCATTCCTCTGTGGATCTTGTACCTGCATGTGAAACAGAAGGACATGGTTCTTACTGCTGAACCAAACAATACTTCAATGCAAACTTCATTCTATCCCAAATCTCAAGCCAGCTTTATCAGCATGCTAGCCAAAGTTAATGAACCTACATTTTAACAACTCTGGACCCAGTCATGGTTTGAGTGTCAGTGGCAAAAGGCATGCCAAGACTACAGAGGAATCTTGATCATAAATGAAACTTCAGTAGTGCCTAAATTGTTTGTTTCTCTCATCTTTCTAGACAGCGTATGTTTCTCACCCACAAGATTTATTTATTTGTTAAATAAATAAATAATAAAAATAAATTTACAATACTGACTCATTTATGGGACATCATGAATCATTCTCCTGTCAGCATTTCATATAGCAAGAAGAAAGCACTGAGCAAGTCAATGGGTATCAAAAGCATTCCTGTTGTTTCTCAATTGTCATTGCTATTGTGAAGTCAGAGCAAGTGCTCAAAATGGACCTTTTGACAGAAAATGCTCTACTGGAAATTCACTTTTCCACTAGCTGCCATAAAGAATCAAATGCTGGTTCTGAGTGCTCACAAGACAACTATAACATGTCTGTTTAAAAGGGCATTTCCAATCACGGAGCAATCAAAAAAGTATGTCATTTTAGGGTACTATGTACCTGAGCAAGATTTTCTGAGTGTATCTAATGAAGACCTGTGGCATCTGCAAGTATATAATTGGTGCCTGACAGCACTTAGTTTTCAGCCTGTCTCACAAGGAATTTCATTCCTCTGTGAAACTGTTTTCTATTAAATTGACAGTTATGTTTCTAGCACTAAGTGAAAGCTTTAATTTTAACCCATCTAACAGTCATCTTTGTGACAGCAAAATAAAATACTGTAAGTCCATACAGGTACATAATTAATTTTGATTTTGTTCCTCATTACGATCATGGATATTTTTCAGAAGTTTCTACAGCATGGAACATATGTGTAAAATTCTAAATTGATTAGTTTTATGATAATAGCATAGAAGTTAATCATAGAGTAGAACAATCTTCCTTTATCTTTAATTAAAACAAATGCAGCAGAGTTGAATCTAAACATTCTCACTTCTTTTATAATAATTGTGTTCTGTACCACTGAAAGGCAGACATATACAGAAACCAGAATCAGAAAGTTAAACAGGGGGCTTCAACAGCCACTTCTTGCTCTTAGCTCTCTTGCATCAATTGGTTGGTTTCCATTTTATGTCACTTGCTCTTGGACAAACAATTGCTAAAGACACTTTTAGGGATAAGTACTGTGGTACTCAGTTTGGCTGCTGCTGGAGCCTGAAGCATGAACCTTGCAGACACATCACTTAACAGAGAGGTTAATCTGTTATTTTAGATCGAATAGGAGGGCAGAAAGAGGGTGGAGGGAAAGACCACAGTCAGGAAGACAAGTGAGAAGCAGTATGGTGGAGAGACACAGGAGAAAAGAAGTTAATTTTGTAAAAAGTTGAAAAGATTGAACAGCAAACACTTTATTCAAATGAAAGCATCAGATTCAGTTGTCTGCTGGTTCCACCTACTCTATCATAATATTCTCTGTCTGACAATAAAATGACGTTCACACCTCCATGCTAAGACATGAGAAAAGCTACATTTTAGCCAGGGTATCCTTTGGCAGATCCTAAACCAGCATTTTTAACCCCTGAAAATGAGAATCTAAAACTAATAGGATTCTTCTCTGTTTTGATTTGAACCAACCAACCAAGAAAACAAACCCACTCATCACCAGCTAAAGACTCCAAACAAGAAATGTAAGTGCATTGTAGTGATGACTATCTGAAGTAGAAAGTAACATAAAAAAGATAGTAAACAATTCTGAAAGTTAATCAGCGCAATTCTGAAAGTCAATCGGCTCCTCATAGCCGTTTACCCATTTAACATTACACTCCATTACATTGACAGAGCTGCATTAAAGTTGACTTTTTCAGAGTTACCAAAGAAGATGAAAAATTCAAAATAAAGATTTACTGAGAAATTATATAACCCAATTGTTTACTTCAGGGATCTTCTTCAGAGTAAGGAATAGTGATAGCACTCCCTCTAAAGAGAAAACGTCTACAAATGTAGACCCCCAAAATTCAAATATAGTAAGTTATGCTAAATATTCCTGACATTCTAAAAAAGCTAGAGTCGGGAGTGGGGTGAGAGGGACAGGGAAGTATATTCCTGCACGCACTCCTAAACTACATAACATTTCCTTACAAGAAAGAGATCACTCCCTGCAAATCTGATCAAAAATACCACTAATTTTGTTCATTTTGTAATGAGATTAGGTAAGTATGTTTAAGGTATTTGCCTTGAAATTGAAATTCATTAAATGAAATGCACTGACAGCTGCCAGAAAAACAGGTCTTTGTTTTAAAATGTCAACCTTTAGAGAAATATCTTACCTCTGATATCAGAAAGTATAAGCTGAGAGTGACTGTGGTTTACTTCTCAGCATGTAAAGGAGTTCCTCCTGCTTATTCTGTCTGACCATGAAGGCTGAAATATTTTTGGGGTTTTATTTTTCAGTCTTTAACTCCTGAAGGACTTCCATTGAATGAAACTACAAAATCCTTTCACATAATTTCCTTAAAAGTATGTATTAAATTTGTGCCAAGAGGTAAGTGGTTACATGCACCAATATCAAGCTGTGTAAATTCAATCCCCCATGCTTAGTTTTAAAACCTTTTCTTTTACACAAGATGAACAAACTGTTCTTTGAGATTACTATTGACACATCATTTAAAAAGAAAGGGTGATAGATCACTGTTCCATAATTATAGAGACACCTGACTTTAATCAATAACAGGCAAATTTTATCCAGACTAATACTGAGGCTGCTATTTAATCATAAAAGCTGTCATTTCACTTGAAAATGACTATGGATTCCATGACAAATGAAACATCATGGGGAAGATCCATTAAACTTGACAAATTCAAGAGGAGTGCCAAGAAAACAACACAAATCAATATTTGATATTTATCAGTTTGACAAAAAGCATTTGATAGAGTGTACAGAAGAGGCTCATGAACACTTATAGCTTGGTAATGTTTTGTTCTTCAAAACATAGTCCCATAATACCTCATCCTCACAATGTCATGTATAAAAAGATAATCTTTGAGAAGCAAATCTAAATGACATGGTCTACCCATAGCAGGTCAGATATGTCTATGCTGTTGCCCTATGTTTAATATCTTTTCAGTTTTGGCAAATAGCAGAGATCAGACCTCAGTGCATCTGCTGTCTATGATTCAGATGGCAGACTATATGAACTTTTCAAAGGGCAAGTCAAAGCCAAACACTACAGCATCTATTAACCATGTTTTGCTGATGACTGGGGAGTACAAATAGCTTATTCGTAGACAGAGTGTCCTTAATAATTCCTCTAAAAGTGCAAAGCACTGAGCAATTTATGGGCCAAATCGTGAGTGGCTTGTAAGTAGCATGGGGGCACAAAAGCCCTGAAGGCTAAATAAAACAGCTTTGTCTTCAGTTTTGTCATCCTGAATATAGTCAGTAGCCGTAAGCAATGTTCTAGGTATAAAACAAAAGGTGATTAGAAGCCTGATACAAACAGCCTTTTTCTGCATCAGTGCCTTCCTTCTCTTACTACCAGTGTCCCAAGACACGGTAAAACCCTGAGTGGATGCCTTAAACAGAGAAAAGCAGATAAAGAGATTGTCTTCTACATGAACATAAAAGGAATGAAGTTTGGACCAGTTTTCTGAACAACTCCAATGTTGTCCCTGATTATCACTGAGGTATCTCATGTGTTGGGCTGCTAGAAGCTCCAGCATAACGTAGAGCTACACAAGAGTCCTCATGACTCAGCTGCTGTGGTCAGCACTCCACTTATGCAAAGTGACAGAAATGTGAAGGACAGTCACTGCTGTTGCTATTGTGCTTTCTCCTACCTCTTCAGGATGTAGAGTGATCCACATCATTTTGTACTTAATATGACAATGCGCTGCAATTGGATTAGAAGGGTCTAATAAAGGGTGTGTGCACACATAACAATATGCACATGATGTTTTGTTATAAATAGCCTGACTGACGAAATTTTGTGTAGTTTGTCCAAGAGCTAGAGTGTAGTAGCTGCACAGCCATACTCACCCCAGTGCCACCATAACCCCATTGCAGCACTTGGGTTAGCTAGTTTAGAAGCAAGATTACACAGCCTTGTCCTTGACTTCTGTACATTCTCACAATTAGTTTGTACACTTGTTGCACAAAGTGTGTTTATCTGATCACTTATCTAGTATCATTGACCACTAAAAATGATTCCCTGTCCATGTAGGAAATGTCATTGGACCACAGTGTTCAAGGTATATTCCAAACAACTAGAAAAAGTTTAATTTTCAATGATTATATGACAACACTGGCAGAAGGGCTTTGAGCATTTAATACTTTTTTCTGGTGCAAACAGACCTCTTTCTAGAGCTGTAAGACTCTAGACACAGTTAGACAATAACTAGGTCACTTAAAGACCAGTAAAACTATTTCACAATTGCTACCTTTATTTTCAGCTAAAGTTAGGTAAATGATCTTTTGAAAACACAAGTCTCTTTTGATTATCCCTCCACTCAAGAAATCCCCAATACCATATCTTTGGTGCAGAGAAAGGATTGCAGTATTGCAACGTTGAGAAAAACAACACCACCCTGTATCAGCTTCCCGAAGTTCCCAGCATCAGGTTTGTGCAAAGGTGCTACCTGTAAAATCTCAGAATCACTTTAAAGAAATACTCACACACATTTGTTTTTTCATAAAATTACATACACTATTTCAACAGTTGATAATATGCACAGTTACTTTGAAGAACTATTAAATAAGGTGGTATAGTTTCCATTATACAGTAAGTGACCCTAAGACTGGAATCCAAGCCCAAACATGGGATGATCATCCTAATATAGACAGCATGAGGAACATGTATTTTTGATATAGATACAAATAGGCTGAACCAAAAAATTAGTAGGAAATTTCAAGCAAGACTGGACAGAAGGCCAAGTGGGCCATCAGTGAAAGCTGTCACATTGATTTCTTTGCATTCAGGATTTTTCCCAGAAAATGTAGGGAGGAAGGACATTTCCTCAGAAGAAATGAGTACAAAAAGAGTAACTAAAACCAAAATTAAACAAAACAGAACAAAAACTCAACACCCCATCCCCCCCAAACAAGGGATGACCAGAAAAATAGGTGGTTCATTAGGGTTCTTAGTTAGGGCATTGACTACAGCAGTAGAAGGTAGTATTATTGATAGTTTTCTCTTATTTCCACTAATTTCTGATTCTCAACTCCTTAGCAGAGGCAACAAGTTGGAGTTTACCATTTACCTAAGCTTCTTACTTTGCCAGATCTATTAAATTTTGTTTGATCTAGTAAACAAAAAGGAAGAAGATGAGAACACCCATGCATTTAATGGTGCATGATTTTGTCAAAGACTCAAAAAGAGAACTATCCTGTTCTGTGTGGGTTTCTCCCTCATTAGTTCATCTTAGACCTCTATCAGTACAAAACTGTGTTGGACCAGTGAGGACTTGTACACTAATTTTGGAAAATGTTAAACTTTATCATCTGAAAATAAGAAAACTAATGAAAATATTTGGAGGTAGCAAGGATGGCAAAGAGGGGTGAAAAAAGGAAATCTCCTTTTCAGAAAACATTCTGAAGCTTGGAAAAAATTCATCCTGCAGTAGGTTAAAACTTCTATTTAGACCTAAATCCCAATTAATTTCAATCCAAACTAATAATTTTTCTTTCATTATTTTCAAATGTTTAATTCAAATATCATAAATAATCACTAGGATTATTTTCTCATTTCAAAGCAGAAATATGAAACTTTTAAAACTTGTTCTAAATAAACATTTATTCTAAGACCAGAATTTCCCAAAACCATCTCCTTCTGTAATGAGTTTTAGTCTTGATAAGTCAGCATTTTCTAAGACAGGTGGATAGGAAAATGTCTTGCCAACTCCAGGGTCATGAAGGTTGCTTCCTAAGAAACTAGTGGACTGAATGACTAAAGAGTAGAGGAATTCTTCTGTTCCTTCTGCCTTTGAAGAAAAACACTTCCCATGATAAAATGACCGTAGTGAAAGCACAGTAAAAATTCAATTTTCGTCTTGCTTTGATCTACACAGAGTCAAAAACTGACCTGAATGTGAAGAGTTTCTTACATCACTGAACTGTATGCACTTCTTCAACTGTCCTGTGGTGAAGGAGGCAAAAATTAAGGTTTGCTTCCATTTCTCAAGTATATTGATTCCCAAACATTCAAGTAAGAATTATATTTTGCAGCCTCAGTTTTATCTCTTCAAAGTGAAAATTTTTTAAATGGACTAAATGGACCCGATTTTCTGAAACTCCTGCTTTCAAAACATAACGCATCAGGAAAGAAAAATAGCTAGATGCTTGGAAGAAACCTTGAGTTCTAAACTGAAAACAGTTGTATTTCCGAAGTATCTGAAGCTTAAGTAGAAAAGCCACGGACAGACTTCAGAAAATTTAGGTAGCAGTCCGAAATTCCTCTCCCTTTCTTCTTCAGTGTCAGTCCTTCACAGAACAGTTACTTTCAGTTTCATGAGGCTATGAAAACCTTTCCAGCATTATCCTTGGAGAATAAAGAGGAAGATAAAAGTAAAACTATGTCACTAACCTGACAGATAAATCCAAAACCAACATTGTCAGGTGTTTTCACTTTTATAATGGACAAGATTAAAATTAAATGTTTGGAAATAACTGAAACTGAAAATAATGTTATTAGAATCAAAGTTAGTTTCAACATTGAGAAAAAAACATTTTAAAGTTTTTATCAAAGCTCTTAATATTTTCTTCATAAGCCTTGGGTCTTCTCATGGGATATGAGCCAAGGTAAGTATTACTGCTGAAATTCGAAGGCCTTTGCCCTTGAAATTCATTGGCCTTGCAGTGGGTGATATTGATTACAATGTACCTGCTCCTATGTTAAAGCAGTAGGAACTTTTAACTCCCTCTCCTTTTAGAGTACACTGTAAATATCCTGTCTGTATTATACTGAAATACAATTATTAGAAGAAAGAATCATCTTCTGTTCACCAATACATTTATGACAGCCTTTTAAGCTCCACATTGTATTTCACTAGCTGTATGGTCATCTTAAAATTTGCACTGTCATCTCAAACCCAGTGCAGTTCAGAGAGATCTCTGAAGCATGACAGTGTTTCTGGAGACTGAACGTAAGCACATGCTCCTTTGCTGTGCTTAAAACCTGCAAATGGATATAAAACACCAGAAGCAGTAAATATAGAGGTTTTGGCTGTCCACCAGCCCAAAGGTTCATAGTTTCACTGAGACACAGCATGTTCTCTTTTTCAAAATCCTCAATATTTCTGAACTAAACACTGACCGTATTAATCTTTGCACATTGCTGATGATCAAACAATGAAGTGAATGTCTGAGGGAAGACATTTTTTCTCTCTCTTGGCTGAACCCTTTTAACTTTTTCTCTCTTCTTCACTTTCTTCCTTTACCCTTTGTAAATTGGAGCAAGTCATGAAAGGAAAAGATAACACATTATTAATCTTCAAGAATATAAGCAAGCCTTTTGTACAAGTTAAAGATACGTGGCTGATTTTTAACAAGAAATATATATGAAAGAAGTCACTTAAAAATAATCTGATTTTACTTGATTTTTTGCAAGATCATGTATTTTGTAATTTTGCTGCACAGAAGATACTCTGCTCCTGAATATTGCCAAGGAAACATTTTACTGACTGAACAGTCAACAGAAGATTAGGGTTAGAGTTCAAGCAGACATAATGTTAACACCCATGCTGACAAACCCTGATACATTCTCCAAACCCACATCATAGGAAGACCAACTGCCTTACCAAAATGTAGCTTTTCATCAACAGCACAAGGTTCCTATAGAGTAAGATGTTTTATCTTTCATTCTTTTAACTTAGCATAGAATATTTGCCACTCATGGCAATAGTCCCCTTCTGTGTAACAGTCTATCACTGAAAGAGTTAATATGTGGTGACAATTTTACTTTGAAGTTTTCATCTGGAGAAAGCATATCAAATGTTATGCAACCTTAGGGAAACTGGAAATTAATTTAAGGATAGATTTGCTATTTGGAACTCAAACTAAATGTTTTGGGATTGAAAATTATTCAGACCTTCAAATCATAGATTACTGTTTGGCTTCTGTCTCATCAGCATGTTTCTCTTTGGAACTTCTTTCTCATGGCTTCCTCAGACAACCAGGCCAGAATGTTCTTTTACTGAAAATGATTTATTACATGTCACTCTAAATATCCTAGTAAGAGCTTCTGTTGGAAGAATTTCCAGCAATATCTGCAGTTCTTCCATCTTCTCAAAGTCATTAATTGCTCGTGACTTTCCAGTTCTCAAAGTTCCCTAGAAAGTGTAATATCAGCACATCTTGACCATGAATTTGAACTGCATTGCAAGACAATAAGGTAGATGGCTGTTTATCATTATTTGAGTAACCCAAGAGTGTGAATTAGAGGCTGAATATCATATATTTGCTGCCTCTTTTGCTATCCTGACATTCAAAAAAAAAATAAATTTATTGTAGTATTATAAAAAAAAAATTAAAAAAAGAATATGAATCATAAAACAGAAGAGCATTACAGCTTGTAGCCATTGGTTCAACACTGGCTTACTGTCAAAAGGAAGATAATTTTTTTTTATAGACGTCACAATTAGATTTTCTGCACCTGGTTTTGAAAACTATTAAAGGAAAATAAGTCAAACCCAGGAACTCCAAATTTCAGGCAGAAGAAAACTGTCATAAACAATGTTATATTGGGAAAACCAATTTTCCTGTAAAGTTGATGGCTTCTGTTAGTTCATTCTTTCTTCCAAAAATTGTATGTTTATATTAGACAAAAGAATAATTGATAGCAAATAGACTAAGCAGTGTTTCCTAGTTTATATACTACAAACTCCAGTCTAAAGGCTCTAATGATCAATTGGCCAACTTGAAGACATCCATTCTACCTAGGAAGACCTATCTAAAAATTCCCAACAGAGTGCGGGATGGGCTTTACTATCCTAGACTACTTTCATCATCTCCCTTTCCTGTTCAGTAACCCTTAGAAGAAGTTCTAAGGATTCTATGCTGGTTGAAAATTAAATGTAAAAAAAAATTAAATTCTTCTGTGAAGGGAAGAGAAAGTTTTACTATAACAAAAATCTATTTAAAAAAAAAAATCTTTCTTTCCGACAGCACTAGAGACAGATTCAGATTTGACTCTTGGCTGAAGAAAAGTCTTTCTCTGAGCTCTATACCTTTTTACTTAAATCAATACATTAACCAGATAAACCACTTTGCTGGTCAATTTACACCTGTCTCATATTATCAATTCTTCCTTTCTATCAAGTTTTTGCTGTGATGAACCTTAAGAGCTTAAAAACATTTAGAGAAAATATCTGATAAAGTTTCTTAAACACTGATGCTTCATAAATCCCTTCACATTGCTCCTTTCAGATGGATAATGTTCTGTCTTTGAGTGCAAGCCTCTGCACTGTTTTAACATTTGTGGTATAACATTTTAAAATTATTACACTATTCATAAATGCAAAAGTTGGATTTTAATGAGACAATTCTACTTGCACGTCTCCTTCATAGTATTTAGTTAAAACAAGAAAAGATAAAGAAAGACACCTTATACAAAACTCATATTTTCTTATACAAGAAAGACACCTTATACAAAAACACCACTCATGATAAGGACATCATCTGTTAATGTTTTGGGCAACAAAATACCTCACTTTCACAAAATACCAATGAATTTTTCATAGTGAAATGTTTGATGAATGTCATGAATTATTAAAAAAAAAAAAATTAAAAGTTTAATTTATAGCACCTAATGGCACTTTTGTAAACTTCACGTAAAAACACACTGCCCTTACTGTATGGAGAAACAAATTTCTAATAAACCCTTTTTTAGAAGTGGCTCTTAAGCACAAGCAATGTAGAATACAGAATTCATCTTACAGTATTTTATGACATTAGGGATATTCCTGAACTAAGCATTTATTTCCAGAGTGGCTTTGTCCCAGTAATCATCACTTCGGATTACTACTTTTTATCCCAAAACTGACCCAAATTCAGGATGTGCTATGCTAACAACAGAGAGAGGCCAAATATCTCATCACAAAGATGTATTTACAAAAGCTAACAGGTATGATTTAGAGGGCAGATTAATGAATGGTGTGAAAGCTTTCGTGTAAAAGGGACAAAATCTGGTGAATAAGGACTGACTGCTTCTTTAATGTCTGAAAACATTTGTGTAGCAAATTTGAAATTGATTTGCCAGTCGGCAGACTTGCAGCTTCAAGTCGGTATTTTATTTTTTATTATTATGATTTAATTTAAATTTAATATACTTTAAATATAGCATTCTAATTTTTTTTTTTCAAAAGTCCATTTAGAGGTGAAGCCAACAACTACCTGTGGCCAGAAATAAATCAGGTTTTGAAAGGTACTAGCATAGTAACTTCCCAACAGTGTGAAGTATGTAAGCATTTAACGTGTCAACTTCATAAGGACATCAAAGCAATTTGGACAACAACTATATGACTAACGTGTTTTCCTCACTGAAGCCTACTCAAAAATTCACACTGAAATGTCTCCAAGTCCTTTTTTGAACTCTCTGGAAATACTGAGCCAATACAAAATATCAGTGCCTTGGCACACCATTTACTACCACACAGATAGATATGTAGGTGAAGTTATTTTAAAATGATGACTAAAGATGGGAATAAAAACCTCTCACGCTGGTTTCAAGAGGGTAGGGAATGGTGCATTTTATGGGAATTACACCCAGAAGTCTTCAGAGCAATTGTCTTAAAATTATTAGGAAAGCTAATGGAGTAGAATACATATGAGGATTTCATCCTGTGCATCAGTGGAGACAGTATTGTCGTTTGGGGATTAAATCCTAATAATGAGTAAATACACAGAGAACATTAACCAGGTATCTAATTATCACTAGCTAGAGAAAGCTGTCTTTTGTAGAGTGACAAAATCAAAAGCTGAATAAATGAATATTAATCTAGTAATTTGAAAGACAACAAGCAAGTTTGAAAGCTGCATGCTGTAGCCATGTTTAAGTAACACAACAGTAAAAGCATGTGTGATAAGGTGAGAAAAATACATTCTGTAAGGACCAGACCTATATTGAGCAAGTTATGGATAATGTCCAAGGATGGCAAATTTATAACTTCACACTTATTTTCCAAGTGTTATAAAAACAAGCATAACAATAATTAATTAGACAGAGACTTTCTAAACAGAATTGCTAGAAGGGAGAGCAAGTAGCCTCTGCCTGAGGTTTGACTGCGTGAAACAGAAAAATGGCTAGCAAGAAAAGCCAGAAAGGATGGAAGCTATTCACCAAAAGTCAGGTCACAGACATCTAAAAAAGGATGAGAAATACACAGAAATCTTCTGTCACTTGTTTGTGGACAAAGCCACTAAAGCCCCATTATTAGCACTCATATTTTCTAAAAGCCAAATTTCATAACTGTATTTATCAGGCTGGTAAATTCTTTTGAAACCACCTATTGATCTCAGGTTTTCAAGGGAAGAGCTTTAAGCTTGCTCTGACATAGAACTTAATATAGCAAAGAAAATCCTGACAAGAAATTATAGAACCTGTCACCTAGAGTGCTGATTTCACCCTAGGAGGGTGGAAGGCCTTCTGGTCTTTGCATCTTCACTGATGCAAACCCAACTACAACCCCATCCCCCTTCGAATCTAGTTTAAAGACCTATGAATGAGCCCTGCTAATTCTTGTCCTAGCACCCTTTTTCGCCTGCAAGACAAGTATACCACATGTTACCGTCAGGTCTGGTGTCTAATAAAATCAGCCACAATCAAGAATCCAAAACCCTGCTTGTAGCACCAGTCTAGGAGCCAGGTATTTATGGTTTGGATCCTTCTATTCCAACCCATGTCATCAGCCACAAATGGAAAGAGGGAAGAGAAAATAATTTGTGCCCCAGACTCTTTCACCAACCATCCTTGCAGCCTCTCTTAATTCCCTTCAGACTGTGGGANCTCTCAGCTGAGCAGAACATCTCCTTGCTCACACCGCACCCAGCTGCACCCATAGCTGTCCCTGTCCCCCGGGCAAGGCTGTGGCAGCCTGTCACCTGGAGCCTGTCACCTGCGCACTCACACCCTTCTGTGGGAGCTCTGTCTGGGTTCCCACATCCATTTTGCTTGGTGAAAGGAGCACAGTCGTCTTCTGCAGGGTGCAGAACATTTTTCTCTTACCAAGCCAGTCAATATTTCAGCACCCTGGAAAACCTGCAGGGGGACGTGGACACGCTGCCTGCCTGCCCTGAGCTCCCTGAGGCTTCTTACCGTGAGTGGCTGTGGCTGCCATTGGATCCAACGCTGCTGCTGCCGCCACCACTGCTTCACCCACGCCACCTCAGCAGCACAACCATGAGCTGCTGGCCCCTGACTCAGCCAAGCCNTTGATCTCAGGTTTTCAAGGGAAGAGCTTTAAGCTTGCTCTGACATAGAACTTAATATAGCAAAGAAAATCCTGACAAGAAATTATAGAACCTGTCACCTAGAGTGCTGATTTCACCCTAGGAGGGTGGAAGGCCTTCTGGTCTTTGCATCTTCACTGATGCAAACCCAACTACAACCCCATCCCCCTTCGAATCTAGTTTAAAGACCTATGAATGAGCCCTGCTAATTCTTGTCCTAGCACCCTTTTTCGCCTGCAAGACAAGTATACCACATGTTACCGTCAGGTCTGGTGTCTAATAAAATCAGCCACAATCAAGAATCCAAAACCCTGCTTGTAGCACCAGTCTAGGAGCCAGGTATTTATGGTTTGGATCCTTCTATTCCAACCCATGTCATCAGCCACAAATGGAAAGAGGGAAGAGAAAATAATTTGTGCCCCAGACTCTTTCACCAACCATCCTTGCAGCCTCTCTTAATTCCCTTCAGACTGTGGGATGCAGCTTCTTGCCCACCTGTCTGGAAGATCAGTGGTGGGTAATAATCTGACAAACACACCAGGTTGGGGATATTCCTAGTAACATCCCTGATTCAGGCTCCAGGTGGACTACAGACTTCCCTGTGATGAGGGTCAGCTCTGCACATTGGGCTCTCTGTCCCCTTTAGGAGCAAGTCTGCAACATCTACAACCCCCCTCATCTTCCTTGTGGAAGAGGTTGTTATATGGTTGGAAGGCTTATCTGACAGTAGCAAGACCTCTGGTATAGGATGCCTATCAGCCATATTCCCATTCCACTGGCTGTCTCCCAGCACGGCCCCTTGATCCTGGTTCTTTCTGGAGGGAACTCCCATTTCCATCGCAGGGAGGGCAGATTCCAGCTCCACCAGTCCNCAGCTTCAAAAAAGCCACAAAAAGGCCCCAGAGGAGTTCCTTGACAGCCCTTTTTGACACGATCCCCTGGGAGGACAGTCAAACATTAACACACATTTTTTTAAAAGGAGTAAAAAAATACATCTGATCTAATTATGCCCCTGTGCCAAGACCCCTAAAAAAGAGTATGCTGCAAATAAATGAAAAAAGAGTTTTGAAGTAAATGAAATTTTTTCTCCCCTCTCCTCCTCCTCATCAGAGAAATCCCTAATAAAAAGAAGTCAAAAGATAGATACTGGCTAACTCTGGCCACTGGCTTTTACTACACAAGCTGTCTGTTTCTTCTTACAAAGGGAGGAAGACGTATTGATTAAATTTATCCTAGTATTTATTAATCTTTACAATCTGTTCTAGAGCTAAAGTCTATGTAGTTGCAAATAATTTAAAACAGAAACAGGAATGTAGAAAGAATATAGACAGAATGAAAGAGAAAATGCTCAAAAAACTTTAATGATTTCTTTGTAAAGCTTTGTTACCCAAAGATTTTTTAGTGTAATATCCTATGAGTGTATAATTTAATCTTCCATTCTTTCCTAACTTTATGGCTATGTAAAAGAGGTAGATAATTTATGAACTGACTGAAGAAACAGTACAAAGTGAGACACTAAATATNGATGGCAAATTTATAACTTCACACTTATTTTCCAAGTGTTATAAAAACAAGCATAACAATAATTAATTAGACAGAGACTTTCTAAACAGAATTGCTAGAAGGGAGAGCAAGTAGCCTCTGCCTGAGGTTTGACTGCGTGAAACAGAAAAATGGCTAGCAAGAAAAGCCAGAAAGGATGGAAGCTATTCACCAAAAGTCAGGTCACAGACATCTAAAAAAGGATGAGAAATACACAGAAATCTTCTGTCACTTGTTTGTGGACAAAGCCACTAAAGCCCCATTATTAGCACTCATATTTTCTAAAAGCCAAATTTCATAACTGTATTTATCAGGCTGGTAAATTCTTTTGAAACCACCTATTGATCTCAGGTTTTCAAGGGAAGAGCTTTAAGCTTGCTCTGACATAGAACTTAATATAGCAAAGAAAATCCTGACAAGAAATTATAGAACCTGTCACCTAGAGTGCTGATTTCACCCTAGGAGGGTGGAAGGCCTTCTGGTCTTTGCATCTTCACTGATGCAAACCCAACTACAACCCCATCCCCCTTCGAATCTAGTTTAAAGACCTATGAATGAGCCCTGCTAATTCTTGTCCTAGCACCCTTTTTCGCCTGCAAGACAAGTATACCACATGTTACCGTCAGGTCTGGTGTCTAATAAAATCAGCCACAATCAAGAATCCAAAACCCTGCTTGTAGCACCAGTCTAGGAGCCAGGTATTTATGGTTTGGATCCTTCTATTCCAACCCATGTCATCAGCCACAAATGGAAAGAGGGAAGAGAAAATAATTTGTGCCCCAGACTCTTTCACCAACCATCCTTGCAGCCTCTCTTAATTCCCTTCAGACTGTGGGATGCAGCTTCTTGCCCACCTGTCTGGAAGATCAGTGGTGGGTAATAATCTGACAAACACACCAGGTTGGGGATATTCCTAGTAACATCCCTGATTCAGGCTCCAGGTGGACTACAGACTTCCCTGTGATGAGGGTCAGCTCTGCACATTGGGCTCTCTGTCCCCTTTAGGAGCAAGTCTGCAACATCTACAACCCCCCTCATCTTCCTTGTGGAAGAGGTTGTTATATGGTTGGAAGGCTTATCTGACAGTAGCAAGACCTCTGGTATAGGATGCCTATCAGCCATATTCCCATTCCACTGGCTGTCTCCCAGCACGGCCCCTTGATCCTGGTTCTTTCTGGAGGGAACTCCCATTTCCATCGCAGGGAGGGCAGATTCCAGCTCCACCAGTCCATCTCTATTTCAGCCTCCCTAATGCTTCTGCTTGCAGCCTTTCAACCTCATCTCTCAGCTGAGCAGAACATCTCCTTGCTCACACCGCACCCAGCTGCACCCATAGCTGTCCCTGTCACCCGGGCAAGGCTGTGGCAGCCTGTCACCTGGAGCCTGTCACCTGCGCACTCACACCCTTCTGTGGGAGCTCTGTCTGGGTTCCCACATCCATTTTGCTTGGTGAAAGGAGCACAGTCGTCTTCTGCAGGGTGCAGAACATTTTTCTCTTACCAAGCCAGTCAATATTTCAGCACCCTGGAAAACCTGCAGGGGGACGTGGACACGCTGCCTGCCTGCCCTGAGCTCCCTGAGGCTTCTTACCGTGAGTGGCTGTGGCTGCCATTGGATCCAACGCTGCTGCTGCCGCCACCACTGCTTCACCCACGCCACCTCAGCAGCACAACCACGAGCTGCTGGCCCCTGACTCAGCCAAGCCACTTTCCCAGCTTCAAAAAAGCCACAAAAAGGCCCCAGAGGAGTTCCTTGACAGCCCTTTTTGACACGATCCCCTGGGAGGACAGTCAAACATTAACACACATTTTTTTAAAAGGAGTAAAAAAATACATCTGATCTAATTATGCCCCTGTGCCAAGACCCCTAAAAAAGAGTATGCTGCAAATAAATGAAAAAAGAGTTTTGAAGTAAATGAAATTTTTTCTCCCCTCTCCTCCTCCTCATCAGAGAAATCCCTAATAAAAAGAAGTCAAAAGATAGATACTGGCTAACTCTGGCCACTGGCTTTTACTACACAAGCTGTCTGTCTCTTTCTTCTTACAAAGGGAGGAAGACGTATTGATTAAATTTATCCTAGTATTTATTAATCTTTACAATCTGTTCTAGAGCTAAAGTCTATGTAGTTGCAAATAATTTAAAACAGAAACAGGAATGTAGAAAGAATATAGACAGAATGAAAGAGAAAATGCTCAAAAAACTTTAATGATTTCTTTGTAAAGCTTTGTTACCCAAAGATTTTTTAGTGTAATATCCTATGAGTGTATAATTTAATCTTCCATTCTTTCCTAACTTTATGGCTATGTAAAAGAGGTAGATAATTTATGAACTGACTGAAGAAACAGTACAAAGTGAGACACTAAATATTAAATATTTATGCTTGTTTGTTCTATCTTGCTCTTTTATGATGCTTGGAAAAGGAGATACATGAACCTGGACTTCTAGAGGAGAAATCTATGTTTTGCAAGTAATTGGAAAAACCAAGAAAAGTTTGACATTACTTATGAGGGTGCTGAAGAAGTTAAGAAACTTCTGAGATTGTTTTACAAAATGCACTGAATAACATTAAGCAGAATTAAAGATTCAAAAGTATTCATTTTCTTTAGTATCTTTCTAATTAGGCTTCACTATGTTTGAAGTTAGGGCCATTCAGACAAGTATTTTACATCACTGGGGCTGTCTCTCAAAACTCTCCTATAAAAAAAAAAAGGAAAAATAAAAAAAAAGTTCTCAGTGAGTAGCAAGAAGACATAATTTAACTCCTAGTTGGAAATTATTACCTTTAAAGGAAAGATGCCAAAACCATGCAGCAGCACATTCACTGCAATTTAATACAATTGTACACATTTCTTTCAAAGTTAGGTAGACAATATATCATCATTCATGCAGATCCTACACAGACTGCACTGGGCACAGTGCTGCTGCAGCCCTGTTTGGAAGCTGTAAAGGTGTATGTGATGCACACTGTAGCTCTAGGTTGCTACTCATTATTCAAGGATGTTCATGTAATTCATGGGAGAGAAGGAAAAAAACCCACCAAAATAACAGAACAAGAGAAATTCCTCTAGTTCGGACACACCAGTTAGCGCATATCCTGGAGGAGAATCACAAAGGTGTTACTGTTTCAGCTGCAGTCGAGCATGAAAGGAAATCCAAAGGAATGAGAGGAGTTGCTGACTCTAAGACAGAAAGAAGCCAATGGCCAAGTCTGCTGCTAGAGTTTTAAGGATCACAAACCTGAACTGCATTCGGAGATCAGTCCTTAATTTGTATCTATTACAATTCTGTAGTTTTAACTAGGCTTATTCCCAGATTAACACAATACACAACAAATATTGCAAAAATGTCAGTTATCCACCTTTTCACCTAATACAGGTTCTCCTTGTTCCCTCCTTACTCAGTGATAGTAACAAAACCTGCAAATATGTACAGAGAAATCAAACCAGAGAATGAAAACAGGACACTAATACTTTATTTTTCTTAGGAGTAAATGTTACTCTGATCATCTCAATTTATCTTTCTCAAATGTTTAATGTTAAAACTACAGTTTAAGTAATATTGAATTGGATGTTGGAAAGCCATGACAATCTGCAAAAGAAAATTAAAAAAAAATAAATCTAAAGCAATTTTAGAGGCTTTGGATTCTAAGATTAGAAGTAAGCCCTGATATATATGGAGAAAAAACAGAAGGATTATTTCTCAATAAAAATCAGTCCCTGGTAAAAGAAAACTTATGGCCATATTTTTTGCTTCTGCCTCTAAATATTTAACCTTTTCATACAAGAATAAATCAGACACACAAAGGAAACTTCTTTCAAGATTATGAAAATAAAAAAAAATAAAAATAAAATAATAATAAAAAAACCACAAACAAAAAAATAAAAACATATATAATAAAAACTAAACATACAACCATAGTTTCCTTAAAATTCAAATCCTTACATTTACATAGAAAGATTTCTAAAAAAGAGTTACATAAAAGATTAAATAAGAGATTTAAATAGAAGGTAGGTTATTTATCCAAATTATGACTTGTGAAATCTATTCTTATAGTCTTTTTAGGATTAAAGGCAGACTAATTCATTAAAAAAAGCAAACCAATTCACACCAGCCAAACAGGAAACCTCTAGTAAACTGCAAGTAAGTGCAACATTGTTTCCTATATAGAATCATAGAATCATTCAGGTTGGTAAAGACCTTCAAGATCATCAAGCCCAGCCATTAACCTAGCAATACCAATACCGCCACTAAATCAAATACCTCAGCACCACATCTGCATATTTATTAAATACCTTAGGGATAGAGACTCTACCTCTGCCCTGGGCAGGCTGTTCCAATGCTTGACAGGCTTTTGGTGAAGAAAGTTTTCCTAATTTCCAATCTAAACCTTCCCTAGCACAACTTGAGGCCATTTCCTGTACTTTGGGAAAAAGTCGCTTGCAGGGCAAGGTTTCCCACCCACGCTCGCCCCTTTTTCCCTAGGGTAATTACCTGAACACAGATTCCATAGCACAAGAACACAAGCAGGCTAGCCAGGGCACCACATTCCAATTGCTAGTCACAGAAAGTGGTACAAACTCTTCTTAAGGGGAATTTAGGAATTCTACAGGAAAGTATGTGGGGTTTACTACATTCTATTGTTCTCTGAGCAAAATGTAGCAGTACATCCTGATGTGGCATCTTCTCATTTTTTTTTAAATGCCAAAAGGAAGAGGATAGCAACAGCAGGAAGCCAAGAGCAGAGCAACAGTTTGGGGAAGGGTCTTATCCATCAGAAACTTCCCCATCCATTGTCCCTTTAGCTCAGCCACTGTGATTTCAGATGACCTGATCAACACCATCAAGAATCAGTATATCCATTATTTTTTATAAACAGTTTTCTTTTACTATACATTCATCTAATAAATACCTTATACTATTGTGTACAGTCAACTAGTCCATAATAAGCCAAATACTTTTCGGTATCACAAGTAAATGCAAAGAGTAAACTTTTTTAAAAAAATTGGTTTTATATCTTGATACACTGTTTATCTAGGTTCCTCTCATGAACATCCCTCTCTCTTTGCACATTTTCTATTTCTTGCCAAACACATCGCAGCATTAAAAACAGACGCTCTTCAACTAATTAATAACAGAATTTCAATGACCTATCGCTCATGAAAAATGTTAATTAAAATTAGGAATAACTGAGGATGTGTGCATATGTGTGTATTTGACCAGCTGTACTGGAAGGAGCTAATTAATGTCAGTTATTAAAGTACATTAAATAAGGTTCTCCATATGCTTAGCTTGACCTTTTTGACCAGCAATGGACATGTAAGATGACAGAAGCTCAGTGGTCAGCTTCACAGTAATTGTTAAAGGAGCAGCTGTCAAAATCCACTGATCATACCATTCTGGGGAAGTTATGTCTGCCCCACAAGAGCAAAGTGTTGAAAAAGGGACAGCAAGTGGGGACACAGTGCAGCATGTGGCTTAAACTTGAAAGTTAGAACTGTCACTTGCCAGCTGGTACACCAGCCTTGCATGCCTTTAGATATTTCCTCTATATTCTCTTGGCTTTACAATAGATTAGGGATATGGTCCTACTTCAGAAGAGACTGAAAGTTTCACCAAAGGTTTTCTGTGTATTTAGTAAAGGGGAAATTTTAATAGAAATTACTATTGATGGAAATAAATAATTAAGGAATTGGAAGTTGATTGTGCAGTGGGGAGAGTGAAAGGCAATCAAACTCAGTGTACTGTATGCCAGGCAGCCATACCTAGAAATTACTGCTCACTGCTTGCAGATATTGCCAGCACTTTGCTTCTGTCAGTGCTAGTCTGTTGTGACTGGACAGATTCCTGACTTTCTCAGCAAAAGGCAAGGCACCTCAGACAAAAAGTGGTTATTCTGTAAAATGGAATTTATTCTGTAAGACAGACTTTATTCTGTAAGACAGAATTTCTGGTATAAACTTTTTTATTGGTACTTTTTGTTTGTTTTTTTTTTGTTTTTGTTTTTGTTTTTTATATATATTGAGAATTATTACAGATAGCTTTATTTCTATTTAAGGCAGTGAAAAAAAAATCTTGTCTATATATTTAAAAAAAAAAAAAAGCAAAACCAAAAATAAAACACAAACAAACAAAAAACTTACATCTCAAAACAGGAAGTATCAAAAAATTGTTTCCATAATCATGGAGTTGCTCTGAAAAATATTTTATTTTGACACATTACTACATCTCTCACATTCCATGGAATCAGGTTTCAAATTTACCATAATTTTAACACAGACAAATAATTCCTGTTGCTTAAATAACACTTTACAATCTTCCTGAGCCACAGCATTCCCCAAATGCAGTGCTATTTTGTTTACTATGGAAGGCTATAGCACATATATTGGAAACTCATTTGGAGTTATGTGGATAATGGTTTGAATTTCCAATAATCTCTCTGCTGCTACTATCAAAATACAGTTTTATTTTCCAAGAAACACAAACAAGGAATGGGAAATGAAGGTACATTCCCCACTGAAGCATCATTCTGGCATGAATGAGCAAATTAAAGGTCATTCCAGCATACAGGCAATGTATGTTGTAAAAAGCATCCAAGGATAAGGCTGTATTTTGAGGATCATTTTAAACATACACAAGTAATGACAAATAGGAAAGTCCCATGTACCCAACTCTGCTTTTTCCACAGCTTTCTTCTTTGCCCTCTGTGTCTTAATGAAGTTTATAGGTGAAATAAAATATCACATTTAGATGAACAAAGCCCAACATTTTTTTTTCAGTTTTAGTCAACCGTTTCTTATGTTCCTTGATCTGATACTCTCTGTAACCTCCTGAAGAAGCTAAATGACTGAACTACATTTTTGGATCCTGACCAAACTTAGAAC
>VWZY01002774.1:313602-324399 GCA_013399075.1 Chloroceryle aenea | reverse complement strand
TTTTTTTTTTAATTTAGAAACAACCCCTGCCTTAGAAGAAACTGCTTTGCTTCTTAAATATATTTGCAATGTTATTTTAAGTGACCTTATGAAACCTGACTATTTTTAGCAGTCCAGGGCTTATGTGGCATCATACAGAGAGGTGGATTCAAGCCCTTTCCCCAGATCTTTGCATCTAATTCTGTCATAGTACACCTAAATAGTGCACATCTGGGATCTTCTTCAAGAAGAATATCCCAGGTATCCCCACAGTAGGACTCCACTCTAGAGAACTTTTGCCTGAAAGATGTACCTGGTTTCAGAGTTTCTATTTTAAATCAGAATCCCTTCACTCTGAGTCAGAATAACTTCCAATAACTGCTTCATATCTGGCTAGCCAGAAGCCCTGAACCCTACCTCCCTGCTCACGCTCCATACAGCTGCTCTATTTCTGAACCTTCAAAAAAAAAAAAAAAAACAAACAAATCCCCAATCACAGTGGATCTCTTTCCCTTAAAAGGGCCAGCAATTTCATAACAAACATGAAACCATTTTACCAGGCTAAAGGAAACAGAAACTTAAGAGTTCCAACCTGTGTTGTTTTATTTGGCATACAAAATTATTATACATAAATTACCCTGGATTAAATGCAACAATACATAATACTAAATGTACACTCCACAGTAAAGCAGAACACAACATGACATGATGATGAGAATCATTTCTTCACAGAAATAATGTTTGTAGATATATTAACAGTCTCCTAGCTGCAAAGCTTTCAAGTTTGTTACCTACTGCTGTTTTTTGAGCATGATAAATAGTTTGTTGTGCTCAGAATTGAGAAACAATTCCACTAGCCATGGCAAAATGCAGGCATTCTTATCATTCTAGCATATATCTGGCCTCCACACATTGTTGTTTTCAATATCCACTAAATCCTAAGAGGTCGGAGCTAAGAGCATACTGGGTAAACAAACAGATACAATTCTTTCCCAAAGGGATAATCAAGAAAATGGTTGCAAAGTATCTTCTGTTTCAGTGACTTGTTGTATGCTAACAATCTTTTAATTCCTTCTTACACCTCCTTGCTTTCAATAACACATTAAGATCTTTCATTTGGACCCATTAAAGAAATTCATTAGAGGTGATCTATTAAAATGGGACAAAGAAGGACATCTAGCTGAAGGAAAAGCAAGAATCTGCTTTGCTTTCCTTTAAAAAGGAAATGAATGATTCTCAAATAATTGTAAATGTGGGGTAAAAAATTGTAATCATTCATGAAGAACTTCACCACATATTCAATTTACTAAATACTAAATTCCATAACTGAAAGCAATGCAAGAGGTATCCAGTGGTGACAATATAACTTCAAAACAAATAGGAGATAAGCAAATAGAATCTTTCTAAATATCATCAGAAGCTGTAATGTTCAACTGATTTAATTAGTCTGAGTATCAGAAACAGAAGGAGGTGTTAGATTCTTTTAACAATACCAAAAAAACCCAAACCAAACAACAAATCCTTTTGCCTTATAACAGCCTTTTCATGCTTTCTAATCAGGAACAATCATAGACTGTCACATCAGGGCTCAAGAACAGCATACAAAGTACCTAAAATGAAGCCTAACCTGAGTTTGCCTGTATAAATTTCAGAAAATTATTTTCCCTCTTGTCCCATGAGTCTTCTGAAGCTGCTTTCTTTCCTGATGAGGGATCACTCAAACAGCCGCTGGTGTCTTCCTGGAAGTGCTGCCACCTTTCCAAAGAGAGACACTTCTGTGTTTGCTCCCCAGCCACTGCCATGAGGAATTCATAAACTGTGTGACAGCACTGACAAAATTCCCTGTCTGGACACATGCTAAGAGTGGAATCAACAGCTCTGTGCTCAGCAGAATCAACCACTTTTATCCACAAGACCAAAAAAGAACTGGAGCATTTTTCCTAAAACCCAGAAATCTAAGCCATTGCTCAAACTACAACTTCTGCATTAATCTCAGCTTTGAATGAAGAGTATAAATCACATCTTTCATTTGCAAGATGAAGCATAACAATTAGGCTTTATTCCAAAGCATTTGCTTTCTCACAGATTTCTTTGCATCTATAATGAAAAAACAGCACCTTTTTTTTTTTTTTCATAGTCAAAGGAATTGGGAAGATAACTAATTTGGATGAAAAGTAACAAAATGATTGCATTTTCTCAAAAAAAATACCCAATAAACCAACAACCCAGTAACTAGACATGTCAAAGGAAAGCTGGAAAACTCATAAGAAAATCAACCTGTTTATTGAAATGATTTCCTTCTAGTCTACTAAGCTTCAACTACACACATAACAAAAATTAGCACTGTTAACAAAAGTCACCAGTACGACATACATGACAGCACTGCCAGCTGCAAAGGCCAGTGTGGACTATGCCTAAACTCTTTTGGTGTCTCATTAAAGCCAACCTTCTAAATATAATATATTTTTCATCGACAAGCTAACCTTGCAGCATTAATTCAAATATTTTAAACCATGAAAGTTAAAAGCAGTGATATAAGAGCAGACTGCTTGGAATTTGTACAGCAGAAAGAGAAGGCACATATAATGGGTATGCTACAGTGGGATTTTCTTTTGACCCATTTGCTAGGATCAATTTGCTGAGTACATGCACTGAAAGCTGACACACTTCATAATTTGTAAAACAAACTCCTAAATCACAACCATATCCAAGATATCACGTTCATTTAATCCTGGCAGTTCATACATAAATGTCCTATAACGATGTATAAAATGGACTTTTAACCAACAGTGAAACTACTGATTACTGCACTCAGCACAAGAGAAAAAAAAACTATACCCGTTAACAATCATACACACAGCTCCATAATTCACAGTATTTTTAAATATTCATCTCTTTTTTTTTTTTTTAAGTTAATGCTATTATCAAGTAACATTTTTTGGTCGGCTAGTTCATTAGTAAAAACATTGCAAGAAAGCTCAGGGAATTACTTACAATGTAAAGCATAAATTAAAGCTGGGGCAAAGGAAAGGATGGAGTCAAACTGTGATAGTATGAAGGGATCAAGGATTTTACCTTTTTCCCTAAAAAAAAAACAGAATTATAATTTACACAAAGAACCTATGGATTTTAGTGATGTGTTTTCCTGGAGTGTAGTGTTACTAGGCTTGGAGAAAACTTTTTCTGATTATTTCAGAAAAGTATTTTGCTACGCAGTAGTTCGAGTTTACCTGGTATGCAGTACCTGAGAAGCATCTTTCCCTCCAGAACTCATCGTATTTTTAGATTATTACTAAATTTTGCCCTTGCATGATCCATGCGTCTTAATAGGCCCCCCTAAGGAATTAGAAAGAATAAGCAGACAGCCCAGGAGGTGTGGAAGTTAAGAACCCTGAGAAAACGGATCAGGTTGTGTAGCATGCTTACCATTTTTCTCTCAGTCTCTTCTTGTGCAGAAGCCCACTTGTGGCAGGCCATCTCCTCCTCTCCCACACCTGGCAGATGGGGAGGATGAAAGAACACAATGCTGTTGTTACCATCGTTAATGCCACTGCTTCATCAGATGCATGTGTTCACATTACTCACTTCACATATCACAACACAGCATCCGCAAGAATCAATTACTCTGGGTCCTTGTAAACCAGTTCCAGACAATGAAATGAGAAGACTATATCAAGGCAGCTCAAAGGAAAAAATGCCTTACTATATAACTTAGTTGAAAAAATACCTTCTAAAGCTTGTGCTTGGACTACTACACTCTAAATAGCATTTTTCCTAATCTACAATTTCACTTTAGGTAATTTAAAATTTTATTTTTACATAGGTTTCATTTAAGGGGCAAGCAAATGCACAAAAATAAAATTCTGCTCTTTTTTTTTGTTTGTTTTAGAAATTATAACAGCACTTAATATCCTCTTAATTCTTTATTATTATTATTTTATGTTGCAGATCTTGCTATAAAGTGAATGCAGAATTGGAGATCACTGCTTTTCTCTGCACTTTTTTTCTTGGCAGGAGGCAGCGTATAATGGATTCCAAGGATAAGCCAATTTAAGAAGATAAACTAGGAGATAAAATAACCATGCAAGAAAACATGAATGGTTTATGCTGCTGTAACTCCCAGAACTGACTTAAGAGATCAGACAATAATCACACACAGCACAACAGCTGTAGCAGGAGAACATTAAAGTAAGGATTGCCTCCTTCAGAAGTCACAAGGAGTCTTATTGGTTTCACTGTGTCACAAGCTCACAACCTTCAGCCACATCTTCTCTAAGTAGGGTATGGAAGCTGGGAAGGAAATACATGAGCTATTTCCACACACAAATAAAAGTGCAGTTAAGATGGGGGCTGGTGTCCAGAAAGATTTACCCTAATCAAGCTGCAGTCAGACCTGAGAGCTCAAAAGCATTTCTAGGGTCACCAGTCCAGAAGGAAAACCAGCAAAAGTTACTGTTTATCCTCTCTGTGTCTCACAACAAATCCCAGCTTTACATCAGGAACATAGCTAGTTTGCAGAATTTGCAATAGCTTAATTTCTTTTTAAAAAGTACTCTTTAAAATGTAATAAATTATGGAAATAGCAATATCTACATCTTAATATAGGTTTTCCATTTGTAAATACTGGCTATCTTTAGAAGGTAATATAGACATCAATACATAATGCCCTAATAAATTGAGACATACATCATATACTGAACAGGGGACTTTCAGAGGAATGCCCAGCAAATTTCTCTTTGGCTTTGATATACTTCAGGTGCATATATACAAATCCCAGCCCAGAGCTTTATCAAGAAAGCACACTTGCTTAGTGAGAGTGAGTGAAAATTAAGCTTGACATCAAGAAACATGCTCCTTAGGCCTAAATTGCAACAGTATTGGTGAAGGCTGAAGGATTTTGTGTTTTACAACTTCTTCTCTGACATTACCTATTCACTTTGCTCTTGATTTCCATTATCCAAAAATTATCAGTAGATTTTATGCATTAAGACCTCACAATAAGAATATTTCTTACTGCTCCTGTAGCTATATTACTGTAAACTGGTCATAAGTGAAAAATTATTTCTCTCTGATGGTGCAACATGCCAAAATGAGGTAAAAATATACAATTACCATTACAACAGTCACACTATTTACATAGTGAAAGAGGAAGAGAGGGACATAGATCTTCAGGAGTTTATTGGCTTCATTTTATGTCAGAGGACCTGTTCTGGAGCCAGACTGACCTGAGGCAGAGTGATAGAGTGATAAATCTCAGCATAGAGGGGGTTTGCTGAGGTTTTCCTCTAAGGAAAGTCCAGGGGAGAGGAGAGAGTTGCCAGGTGCCAGTAGTTCTTGCAGGAGAGGCTGATGAGCCATAGCAGTGCCAGGGCCATGGTGACCACCCTAACACCTGTAATATAAGCCCCTGAGGAGGGCTGTTGCCAGGAGCACTGTGAACAGAGTATAGCACGGCAGATCACATGAAAGTCTATGCATAGTGGTAATTACAAGAAGTACTGAAATTCTCCAAGGAACTGAACAGAATTTGTACATTATTTTTCCTCTTCTAAAGCAATGCTTTTTGCACCCCTTCCCCTTAATGCTCTCATCCAAGTAAATAACCTTGATAAAATAAAATGATTCTCTTCCTTTGCCTCCAGTGAAATGAAACAGAAAATAAGAGCTACTTGTCCCCATCACAGTTAATGCACAGGTGTCACTTTACTACTATTAGTAGAACTGTACTAACTTCTGCCTGTCTTTTTGTTTCTACAGTCAAATCTAACAGAAAGTCTTTTAGAGCTTTTCAAGAGTAATTTTAATTTCAAAAACTGAAGGAAGAACTACCTTATAAAGCATTTTTCTCTAGTACCTTCCATGTAACAACTGACATCTCCCAACTATGAAAAGCATTTAGCAAACATTGATCATCTTCTTTCCCAGTCTCAGAGAAGTGAAAGAAAAAACATATGATACAGTTAAGCAATAATTCCTAACAGTAAATAGCATTTAGGATCCTCATCTCTTGCATTTTTCTTTACCACTAAAACATTTACTACACAAAAGCTTAACCTGACTGAAACTTACTTTCCATTTCTGCAATCAAAATCCATAAAATGCAAACAAAATCTCGCTTATTACAGAAAAATACTTTTTTCTTTTTTTGTGTGTGTGTGAAATACAAAGCTTTAATCACAAAATCTGTTATAGTTCTTCATAAATTGTCACTCACCAGTGACTGCTATGATCTCTGAACATGGAAATAATAGTCTGTATACAAGATATCTTTCTTGCTTGATGAGGCCATGCTTCTTTCTCACCTGTCATTCAAAGGAAGCCACTATAAAGCAACTTTCCAGTTTAATTGGATTAGCCTGCAAAAATATCACTCAACACATCTTTAGTCTTCCTGTTTCACCAGAAAATTGATAACTAAGTAGATTAATTTTAAAATTAAAACCTCTCATAAAGATCTACAGACTAAGAAAACAAGTGACCCAGTGGTGCAGGTTAAGGAATCAGTAACCATGTAGGCATTGTCACTGACAGACTGGATTAACTGAATTTTTTTTTTTTCCCCTGTATTTACCAAATACAGAGATTGATATAACCGACAGATGCATATTCCTAGGGAAAATGTGAAATGTCAAGGCTTTACCACTTCAGCAGAGCAGATAATTAAGTAATTAGAACAATTAGACGTTGACAGAGAACCAGCGCCCCTCAGGTGAATTACAGCCCTGAATTGTGAAATCATTAGCATGGGAAGAGAGAAGACTTTGGCACATATGTAGGACAGATTAAATGCAGTTGTAGGATTGGTTTTAGAATTTATTCACTTCCAGATGTGCTTAGCAGCCCACAACTTTTATTGTCAAACTGCTTATTTAGATGTCTGGGGGGAACTCTTTGAAGTACATTGTCTCTCTGAAAAGCTAGTGAATTAGAAAGCAGGGAGTATATAGTCATCCATGCTCACACCGTATACACTGCATGAAAGGGCTGAAATAGTACCAGAATGCCATAAAAGATCTGTCCTATAGTGTGTTCTTCAGTCCACACACATGGAAATGCTGATATTCAAGGGGGTCTTTGTAAGAAACCTACATAGGACGTCAATGGCTAAATTATGCCAAAGGCTTTCAACATCCATCACACCCTATGCTGAAGACTGCATGAGCAGTACAGCCATCACAGCATGGAGTTCAGGATAAGCTTCCTCTGCTGTTAGGGCAGGCTTGCTTTACTTGGGTTTTTAGGGGTGGGCAGTTTGGTTTACAATGCATTGGACTGCCTGCTGTGATGAATCAGCTCCAGGTGGAATGACCTGGCCCTGGGGCATGGATGCATTATCTGGATGGACAGCAGGGACAGCAGACACACAGACGAAGCCTCAGAGAACAATGGAGATGGGTAACACACGTAATTCCCAGCAACTGTCAGCTCTGAAGACTGTGACTGTCAGATTTGTTGCAAGTGACAGTGTGTCAATATGGTTTAGCCTGCAAGACTTTCTAAGTGGAAAGATGTTTTAAAATGAAAAGAGGGCTGCAAAAATGTTATGAGAGAGGTCTATGGATACTCATCAAAAGATCAGTAAAAAAAGGTCACATACAGGAGATTCCACTCTTGCTTCTCAAGAGTATATTTCATATTATTCTGTTCTGAAGCCATTCATAACAATCTACTTCATTGCTTTTACTAAATGGGAAGAAAGACCTTAGAGAAGATTAAAAACTATTACTATTTGTTTCCAAAATGAATTAAACCATTTTTATAATAAAAATACAGTAAGAAGCCAATTTGTCAAGTATTTGAAATATGAAATATGCTGTTTAATACCTAATTATAATCTCTGACATCAAATTATGTAAAACACATATTTTAAAGTGGGGATTTACTTAAATCTGAATTTTTAGAATTTTACAGCTTGAAGCCAAACAATATATTGATATGCTTTAATATAAATTACTTATTAAAAAAAAATCTTAATTAGCTGATGATACAAAATAGGTAGAAAGCATCAAAGATTATAGGGTAAGAAACAAACCTTTCAGAATGGTTTCTGTAGATCAGCCATGTGGGTGGATAAGTAATTCTCAGAGTTCATAGCAAAGAACACAGTACTGTTGATGTAATGAACAGAAGTAGGTGGATGGCTCCAGTTTGAGTCAGAACATATCCCATTTCGTCAAGGCTGCTGAAAATGATTCATTCTATGCTACATCATTTTACATACGATGGACATTCAGTAGGTTTTCCTTCCCACATGTCAAATCTATACACATATTCAGAGGAGGTGGCAAGGAAAAGACTATGCTCCAGCACCCTTCGTTTTCACTAAAAACCCATTAAAAATAAACAAAAAAAAAGTCCCAAAAACTAAAAAAAAAAAAACAAAACAACAAACCACNACACACAACCCCCCCAAAAAAAAAAAACAAAAAAAAAAAAAAAACCAAACCACACCCAAAAAAAAAAACCCATCACACACACACACACACAAAATCCTAAACCCACACCTGACACTATTAAAACACTGTAAGTTTGGAAACAAGGAAGAAGGGGGAAACTTAAGCCTAAAAAAAGTCATACAAATAGAGGGGAAAATACAAAACTAATGTATGAAAAGTACAATTGGGAAAAAAAAAAACTTAGAGTGAATGTGGGAAAAAAAAAAGAAAGAGGGAAGTTCTGAAAAGCAGTATTACTGAGAACACTTACCTTGTGTTTATATATCAGGTCCTAATTAATATTTAGGTTACATAGCTCTCTTAATACCCTAGCGAACATTCCTATAGAGGTTTCCACTGGAGAAGACACCAGTATCCATGAGGATACTGAGGAAAAGCTAGAAGAAATTAAAAAAAAACAATCCCTGGAATCTATGCAGCTTGTGAAAAGACAAGTTTTCTCACTGTAAAACAGCAACGAATCAAGTAATGTTATTATCTTGTTTTAAAAGAAGCCTAGAAACAGAAGTCTTCAAATAGTCACACTAATACTTTACTAACAATAACATTAATGCTCCAACACATATCATTAGTTTAAAAGGAAATAGAGAATGGATGGAAAGAAAAAGCTAGTAATTCATATCTCTGTGAAAGTGACCTTTATGAATTTGCAATGACTAGTGACAGGACAGAAATATAGCCCCATTACAGCCAAACTAAACATATTTCACCTTATTAGTTTTTATTTTTAACCATATTAAATTTCTCATTATACTTAAACATGCTCAAATAGATTTTCACTGAAAAAGGAACACAAACATGTTTAATACTGAGCACATGCTCTGCTAATGGCCACATAACTAAAGCCCATATCCTATGTAGTAAAGGAGGTTAAGTAGAATTAAGTGCTTTTTTAGATCATTGTCTACCAGTATGCCTATCTGTTGATCAACTCATGAATATGAGAGTTTGATTATTACTTTTTAGATCCATGTTGTACTGCTAACAGATATCTTAAGTTTGATGCATGCCTAGTGTTCTCTTTTGAAATAATCACACATATTAATTTTCAGTAAAGTATTCTTATCCATTTCTATTTTGCTTGCTTACAAACTAAGCAGAAAGAAAAGAAGACACACACTTTTTAACTGGAGCTGAGAACCAAAAATATCCTTAATGGCTATAGAGAATGCTCAGTGACAGTGGGAAATTAAATGGAAACCTAGGGACTTTATCCAGTCCATTTGGCAGACATTGCATATGGGGACTAGGTAAATGAATAGGAGCACTCTGAACTTCTGCCCATTTAATGAGTCACACAAAAATATGACTCCTAATTCATAAACAAGTCTTTACACACACTGACAATCAAAGAATCAGTACCAAAAGAAAATCTGTGGGTTTGCTTTCATCTTTCTTACCCAAGACTCTTAATGTATGCAAGCTACTCCTTAGTGGTTTATAAATTGAAATGTAGTCTCTCTTTCAGTGCATGCATATAATTGCAGTGTATGTCTAATTTTGTCCTTTGTGGACTCCTCACATCTACAGCAGACAATAAAATTCCAATCATCAGGCCAATTTTATAAGTGGGTATAAATTTAGTTATGAAATATATGATTAAAAAAAATCATATTCTTAACTAAAATAGGTGGCTTCTACATTACTCCTTCATTCCTCCTTTTTTCCCCCAGCTCTGTCAATTTACAGGCCCAAATCCTACAAACATTTTGCACAAGACAAATTAACCGATTTGAGATTATTTATGTAACATGAGTCTTTACAGAAATTTCTCTTTGAAGGACTGATATGAGCATCATGAAAGTGCATGTAAAACTTCCTAGCAAGGGTTCTGTATGTTTGACTTGCAGTTTTTTCAGACTACCATTCATGTCTTCTCAATTTTCTGAAAAGTGTACTCTAGGGGGTACTTAGTAATAAATAGATGGAAACATGAAATTCCATCAGGCTGGTCATTTAAAGTATGATAATGATTTTTATTATTATTATTACTTTTACAGTCTCCAGGTGAAAGGGCACTTTCTACCACAAAGCTAAATAATTTTTGCACTTTTGATGTTTCACCAGAGCAGATTCAAACTTCTGGAATTAGAGCTGAAAAGAACCAAGACCTTTCACAACCTTCACTGTCTTTTAAATGCAAAGTGTCTTCTTTGATGTGTCCTCCCTGACAGACACAATAGAGCATTTTTTTTCCAAAGGACTTTTATCAAAATGAAACCTACTACAAATAAAACTTTCCTTCCATGAAGAAGATAAGAACAGAATAAACAACATGTGACAGAGAGAAGTTGCATTGGTAATATACTACCAGAAGGCTTTTCTGTAATCCAATCGAAAATATAAGGATATATGCTGGGGA